>JAPYYQ010001445.1:0-33378 GCA_030522585.1 Anagyrus pseudococci
GAAGTATTTTTTTCATTGCAAATAAGATTATTTTGTTTCTATTTCCGCCGGTTGCTAGGAAAATAGTAAAATTTCCTATATAATTTCTATCAGTGTACGCACGTTTATAAATAGAGGAGATGATTACTCTTTCTCCTTTGTTTCTTGTAATTATACGATTTATTCGATCGCGCTTACGATCAGGTACATCGATATAAACGAAAGTAAATATAGCGCGTACCGCGTACGAGCATACGGGAATACTTACTATTGCACCTGTTTACATTAAATTGCTTTCTTTAATTTTTATTTTCTTTGAGACTATTAAAACACTATCATACCTAACGGTCATTTCCATCCACAACTTTAACGCGTAAAATTTTGTTCAATCAATTATCCGCCTATTTATTCATTAGCCAATCGTTCATTTCCGCTCTAGGCTCGCGTGTAGACGCAATATAAGCAAAGCCATCGACAGCCAATCATTTTTATCGATCCAGGAATACCAAATCGGCCCCTTATACCCTGTACGTACATATAAAAACGGAAAAGGGAGTCGCGGCGCGCAATTCCGCGAAACGATATCGAGTGCAATTGCGGCACGCAACTGCGCTGCGCGAGTTCGACGAAATTAACCATTCCCTCTCTCTCCTCTCCCTCGGTTTTTTTTCTTTTTCTTTATCCCCTCCACCATCTACCAAACTCGGGGTATATCGACCCGTAACCGACAATTTCTTAAACTTTACTCGCGTATACGTGTAAGTTTCTCGCGTTTGGGGCATTCGCGTAAGGAAGCACGCTTTTTTCTTATTGTATGTCTCTTACTCTCTTTCTTTCTCTCTCTCTCTCTCTCTTGCTTTTTCTTGGAGAGCCGACTTAATTCGTTTTAATTGCAGCACTTGACGGAGGGGAAACTGGCGCTGTGGAAGAGCGAACTGTCGAGGCCGCTGAGACGGTAAGCAGCTCCTCTGGCTATTCCATTTCATTTGCCTTTCTCGCACACATTTCTTTTTATCTTCTCTTTTCACCATATCAATAGCAAAAATCAAATCAATCTTTTTGTTCAACTCTATCCCTGCTTTACATCAATCTTACAAGTTTTCACAGCAATGAACAAAAATCCTCATTTTTCTTTTTACCATTTTTTTTTTTCACAGACATCTGTGGGAGTTCGTAGAGGCGGTGAAGCAGTCTCCGGAAAAGTATGTCGAGCAATGTCGGCAGCAGCAGGGTAAGGATGAGCAGCAAGCGCAAGATCAGCCGCAGCAGCGAGGCGCCGAGAGAGAAGCGGAAACGGCCTCGGCCGCTCATACGGAAAGCGACGCCAGCCCCTGGGACACGGACTTCGAGGACGACTACGACGAGCCGGAGGAGACGCGAGCCTCCGAGCCGAGGTACCCGAGCCACGTGGACCTCGACTTCCGCAACAGCCTGCGCAAGTTCCTGGAGAACGGCCGGGCCAACATGCTCCTCCAGTCGAGCGAGCTCAAGGCCTCCTCTTTCTCGTGAGCCACTCACCCTCTCTCTTGCTACATACAATCACGGGGACACATGCAGTAACCCGAGCGCCATTTCCCCGTAGTCTCGAGAGCCGGACGGAGAGCTTCGCGGGGGTGCCGGAGAACACCTACGCCAACAGCGAGGCCAACGAGGAGACGACCTACGCCAACTGCGGCTGGCCGGAGGATCAGACCGAGGACGGCTGCACCTACGCGAACGAGCCAGCGCAGCAGCAGCAGCAGCCAAGGCCGAACGCCTCGAAATTGCACGGTACCACCGAGCAGCTGCAGTCGAGCCTCGCGGAGGAATTGCGCGCCCAGCTGGCCCTCATCGGCGTCAAGCCCGCTCTCGCGCCCAAGAACAGCGAGGCCCTGATCGCCAGGAGGGACGAGATTACTCCTCGAGCCAGCGAGTACAATGTGCCGAGGTCCTCGTTTCTTCACAAGAACCCCCAGACGAACGGCACGGCTCAGAGGCCGATCAATGGCGTCAATGGACACGCCAGTGAGTTTTTACCGAGGCGCTTATCCTAGGGGACAATGATACTTGGGATAGCCGTACGGCTGTGTTTAATAACGAAAGAATTCCTATTCGCCCTCTCTGTGTCTATTTGACAAAGGGGCAGAGATATAATATCGGATATGACTGATGCATTATTTTATCTGCACGCCGTGTAATCGTCCATCGCTACGTTTAGTCATTTACATAATATACGAGGCTCTGTGCGCGTGTATATGCCAATACGGATATATAAGGTACTCGTGTTTTGTAATTAACCGCGATAAGTATCCGGCGACTCTGCGATATACATACACCCCAACGCTTAGTCATATCACCCTCCTATCGAATACCATTCGAGCGAAGAGAAAAATAAACGAGCTTCTATTACTCACGGCTTTCGAGGCAACAATCGAATCACACAGCGAGATAGATTTAACCGGGTTTGTTCAATATTAACGTTTCCCACCAGGCAAAACAAGCCCAAGCGGCTCGATCGCGGCGAGGAGCACGAGCAGCAGCGCGCGCAGCAGCCGGCCCCAGAGCAGCTCCGAGGAATCGCTGCGCAACCTGCCCAAGCCCCCCGCTGCCATACGTAGCTTCGACCTCGTGGCCAATCTGCCGACCGCCCGGGCCGCCTGCGACAGCGACGAGGAGGAAGAGGAGGAGGAGGAGGAAGAGGAGCCGGTACAGTACGAGGCCTCGTACGAGGCGTTCGACCAGCCGCTTGTCGAGCACAGCCGAGCCCGCACGCCGAGCGTACACTCTACCGAGCCGGCGACGTACAATTCGCCCGAGAGCATTTACCGGCCGCCGAGCTCGCAGCGCAATCGCGACGATGACGAGGTGTACGAGCTCTACGAGTCCATCAAAGAATCGGTAGGCGGGCATGTCGATTTGCGGTTTGCTTGGGCGCTTGGCCACATGGAAAAAATGTCGTTTTCGATTTTACAGCCGGAGGATCACGAGGCCGATAACAATGAGATGAACGGCAGCAATTCGCCGCCGAAGGTACCGCCGCCACTGCCTGCCCAGCCGCCTCGCGGTCTTTCCGGCTCGAAGACGCAGCTCAACAAACCGGATGTCAAAACAGGTATTTCGTTGTTTTTTTTTTCATTGCGCGCGATTAGGAATCGGTTTTACGAGGCGAAATATTCGTCAACAACAAGCGCGGCAACGGCAGCGGCCGTTAAAGTCGTTTTAAAAATACGTCCAGGCGAGAGAGAGAGAGAGAAAAAAGGTGGTAAGAAAATTATCGCGCAATGACGTAAAAGCGTCACATAGAGCGACATGTGTGCGACAAGTGGCCACCGAACCTCGGCTCCACATGCTTTCTTTCTCACTCGGTGAACAAGCGCAAGTCGCGGGCTGTCTCAGTAGCGTAGCGGCAGGCGTGTCGTGCGCAAATACGCGCCGTTAACGCACACACACGTGCGACTGCTTAACCAAGCGGATGAAATTATTTGGGTTTCGCGATTACACGTGCGAATAACGCCAGTCTCCGGATCGATAACCTAATTTTTGCGACAATAAAGAAAAAAGAATAAAGAAAGTGGAGAGATGAAGTGAGATATGAGCAGCGAACATGTGCTTCTATCTGAGGCTCGCGAGCCCGCTGCTCGGCGGATTGAGCAGGCGATTCGCGGCCGAGCTTGCTGATAGTATGGTCTCGATCAAGCGAGCTTTGTCGCGCGCCCGTTGGGTTCCGCCCCCGGAGCCTCCAGGTATATATTCTATGCGTAAACCAATGACAATTGCTATATACACCGAATATAATTAAACGACGAATCTCGGTTGTTGGTTTTAAGATAATGATTTGATCAACTGGCTTTTATTTTTAGCTGTGTTTTTCTTCTCTTTTTTCTTCTTTTTTTATTGAATTATTAATTATGCGCAGTCGTCGATATAAAAAGCTGTTTATAGTATAACGTTCTGTTATTCTTCGAAATTTAGCATCGATAAATCAACGAAACAGAAAAAAACGACAATCGCGGCGACAATAATTTATTAGTCGCTTTATCGCCGAAAGTATTGCAGAGCGTTACGCATAAAAAAATATGCAAAAGTCGCTGCAGTGATTTATGAATTTTTGCGTACAGACACACAAATCTCGTGGGCTATGCGTATATACATACTTTTCCTCTCGCGCGAATCTACAAAGCCCAGACCTTGACGTAATCGACCTCCAGCGAGTTCGCCTCGGCCTGCCAAGTCTTCGACCAGTTATCCGACGTTTGGTAGAAGCGATAGAGAGCCTACGATACAACAATCGGTTAAAATTACTCCAGCCGCGCGGGAATATTAAACAGCAACTTTATACCTTAGCCTCGATGTTGCGCCAAGTCTTGTAGTAGTCCCGGCTTCTCGAGTTGTCGGGGAACTCGTTGATCCCGCCAACTGCCAGGCCGATCGTCAGCACGAACTGCATGGAAAAAAAGACGCTTTCGTTTACACCAAACTCTCTGTATCTCTAAACAATATCCCGCTCACCGGTGTGTCCTCGGGCAGATTGACATTGCAATCGTCGTAGCTCTCCCCATCGAGCTTGAGGGTAACTTTGCCAGGGCGCCAAGTGAGCTCGTAAGTGTGATAATTCGCGGACCAGAGCTCGCTGGCGGACTTGGTAGCGCGTTGCTGGCCTATCCGAGCGCTCGGGTACTTCGGATCGATGCTGCTCGCTCCTCCCCAGAGTATGTGGCCGCCGATGTCGTTGCCCTGGCGCGTCTGCAGCTCGGCGTTACCCGGGGCCGAGGCTATGCGGATCTGCAGTCCGTCTTGTCTACCGTTCACCGGCTCGAGCATCAGCACTGCCGAGAGAGAGAGGGAGAATAGAGAGAGGAGGGAGATTGAATTGGCAAGTCTCGGAGTGCTTACGGGGATAGATCCAGTCGCCGCGGGGTAGCTTCGCCCTCAGCTCGACCCTGCCGTGGGCGAATCGGAGGGAGTGGTTGGTGTCGAGCCGCCCGGAGATTACCGGCGGCAGGATGTTCCAGCCGCGGGCCTCGCGTACGCAGTCGCTCGAGCCCACGCGGCTTGTGCATCTGAGCAGAAATAATTTCTTTTGGTTTGGGGGCAGGGAGATATCGAGAATCGTTGGAGGTGTGCCCTCACCTCTCGAGCTCGAGTTTGCCGCTGCGAATGTAATTGTCGCTCTGTTCGTCGATCAGTAGCTTCGGGCTGATTTTCAAGCCGTCGTCCGCCTGGATCACCTTCTCCGCGTCTTGGTAAACCACGAATTCGTAGTCCTAAAACACGTACGATTCACTGTAACGTTTATTTTTATGAGCCTTGGGGTGGGTGTAGATACTCACGGGAGCGCCGGAGAAGCGCTCGATTACGTTCCAGCGCGTGCGATTGATTCGATTCTTGCCGCGAAAGTCGTCGCTGAGCAGCAGATCGCCGGCGCACGGATTGTAGCTCGTGCCCTTGGCGTCGAAGATCTTCGTCAAGGAGGACTTGCACTCGCCCATGCGCACGTCCATCGTCATTTCGATCTTTTTTTGCTCGTAATCGAAAAATTCTGGATAAAGGAAGGAAAATACAGATAAACAACGTTACATGTGTTGGTTTGCTTGTTCAGCGAAACGATTAAAACGGTAATATCCGTTTGTGATAAAAAACAGAGAGAGAAACGCGCACCTGTAACTTTGTGCTCCTGGTTGAGCAGGTTGTAGCCCAAGCCCCGGTAAACGACGTGGACCCAGTAATAAACGACGTCGTTCTCCTTGAGCGTCGTCGTCTTGTCCATGTAGACCCATCTGCCGTTTTTCGGCTTTATTATGTCGCGGGCTATCATGCCGGCTTCGAGAGAATAAAAGTCCTCGTTGATGTTTACGTGAAACGCCACCAAGGTTATTCCATCCTCGTCTAGGAAACAATTTAATCGCGCGTTTTGTACGTCGTTTTAATTTATTTGCGTACACGTTGCATCGAGTGCTTGCGCATGTACATGCGTTATTGTTGTTGTGGTGTTTTTTATTTTGACAGATTCGAGAGAAAAGCAGCGAGAGAAGGAAAGTTTCTTGAATAAACGCTTTTAGTAACGCTTGTTAAATGCAGCCCCCCTTCGTAAATGCATCGAGCTACACGAGGAAACGTACACACAATGTTTAGACTGCATAGTCATCAATGACGCGCATACTTTTAGTCGTCATCTTTTTCCTTTTCTCGAAACGATCGTTTGCTTAACAGCAGCGTTTATTACTCCTACGCCAAAGAAATTACGAGCCACAATCAGGTTTTTTTGCTCTTTACGAAAGCAAATACAGCAATAAAATTATTATTAAAATCAATAGAAACAAAAAAAATGTAAGGTTCGCAATAAAAGTAGCAGTAAAATCGATCTTAAACACAAATGAAAAACTTACGGGGCACAGAGATGCGGATACCCGAGGGCTTGAGAGGCTCGACACGAGCCAGCGGTGGTTCGTAGGCCGCAACACGCCAAGGAGATGCTAAAAGCAGCTGAAGTATCGCCGAGGCGAGGAGCATCCGGTTGTTGGCCATTCTCGCGCCGAGAGTGCGTCTGTCGGACTGTCGACGGGGCTGCGCTTGCCGGACCGCTTCTCTCTTATCCTCGGCTTATCGCCGCGGCGACGGGACCCCGAGAGAGAAAGAGAGAGGCATCTTTTGCTCGCAATCGGGCTCGCGCGCGTACGCTCGTCTTCGTAGCGTTTGCTCAGCTGGATACAGCGAAGATCCGGAGGTGACTTTTGCAGTTTAGAACCTGACGATTCGCTACGGGATTGTCTTTTTTTTAGGTTTAATAGCCTTTGAGGGGCTTTCCGGGGATTTTTTGATTAATTGATTATTTATTTTATTGTACATTTTGTTGTACACATACATGAAGTTTTATAAAGCTATTGGTTACAGATAGAGTTCGCAATAAAAAAGTTAACAAGCATATAAATAACGAGCATATAAAGTATATATGAGATTAATACAAATAATACAATAATACTAACAATACGAGAGAGAAAGAGAGAGAGAGAGAGAGAGAGAGAGAGAGAGAGAGAGCTGGTTTATTTGCGATTAATCGAGCTGATGATTTTATTTACGATATTATTGTTGTGATATTGGGGCAATTTTTTTTTATAATTTTTAACGCTTGATTTTGCGTCGATGAAAACAATGAGAGGAGTATGATGCAACGTTGAGTTTGAAAAACAACTTATGATTTTAAAGTTCGTAATTTTTATTTATTGTACTTTTTAGCGTTCGTTTATTGTTAAATTTAATTGCTTTTCGTGCTGATATCGTTAATGACATAACTTCTAAAATCTCAACTTTTCGAAATGTTACTCTTGTTTATTGTCTTTGACTTTTATATTTTGGTAATTGGCACAACGCTCAAATAATTTATAAATTTGGTAAATAACTTGCGCATGGTTCAGTAAGCGTTTTATGTTGTTAACATTTCATCTCAAGGTTTTCAGAGTATCAGATTGTAATTTTATTTGTATCTAACATCATTTTTTAGTGTAATTATAGGGCTAAAGGTCATAGTAAAAAGAGATTATGAAAATTATATAAAATATTACTATAAAATACGCGTGTTATTTTGATAATTAACAAAACTAGATTAACGATACAAGAATTGACCGGTAAATAACGTCACAATACTAAATAAACGATAAAAGATTGCATCTTAAAATTTTTCATCACTAAGATGAAAGTAGACCTACTTTACAATTATGCGCATTAAATATATTTCTCAAGAGTACATATACTCTTGATAGCTATAGCTTGGAGTTATTAAAAAAAAATTCTATCTTGATTTTTTAATAAACACCGCTGACATCTCATAATTTTTAAATAAAATCGTGAAAACTATCTTATGATGAAACGCGATTACTCGCTGCACTTTATATGTGGATAACTTCTTCTTTGACCTTGATAGTATAATTAAAAAATTACTCGTTTTGTTTTTTTGACTTTGTTGATTATTCCGCGAATTCACCGTAAATGCCAGTCTGTTGTGTCTTTTAAATAAATATTCAACAAAGATGCGAGTATTACAACGTTGATATGTCTGTCGTTCAATTAAGCTTTATTTTCGATACAAGAGAGCTTATACGCATTGAGGTAAACTAATTCTTTTTAGAATGAACGCATATATCATCTGTGAATTACCGAGCCGCTGTTGCGTTTCTTTTTCATAATGTTCATTGAGCTCGTCAATTGAATAAATCACAAATATTTAAACGCGTTGGGTTATTGAATGTAAATCGATGCTCTACTGATTGATTAACTTTGTGTCGTGAAATTATAAAACGCGCTAACTAAATAATACATTTGCAGTACATTTTTTAATGTCACAGTTAAATTAAATAAAAGTAATTTTCTAATACCGCTCTCTAATTTAAGTTGACAATTTTAATTTAAAACTGCTGAACAGTGCCAAAAAAAACTTCAGTGAGAAATTAACTTGTTGTTTTGCAACTATAATGAAATAAATATTATTAACCCAATTGAGACAGAAAACAAAAACAAAAAAAAAAACAAATAATAACAGAAAAATTTAAGTTGCGATGCAAGAAATGGATTAAATTATATCTCATAAAATCTGCTACAACAACGACAAAAAGTCAATGCTTAATTATAGATACGACCAGAAGCACCGCGAGTGCGACCTCATTCTAAAAGGCATCATAAACCCACATTTTCAAAAAACTCAAATAAATCGCAGCATTTTAAAGCCCAAGTGTAAGAAACAACACATGCGTATACAAGCCCGACAAAAATACCCAGGACACGTGCGCGAGTGGGTTAGCATTTAAAAATAGCTGCATCACATAGTTTCAATCTGCGCTCTCTCTCTCTCTCTCTCGGCTATGTGACAAAATCGGTATAGATACCTATTAGTCCCGGCTGACCCCATGCCGAGCTCGACCAACGCGGCGTCGATGCAGCACGTAGGCCCTTACAGCGCCGAAAAACTCTCTCGGCTTAGCCTCAGTCCTCGGTCGCCCTCCGAACTTTACGGATCTATATCAACCTCGTGTTACCTCAAGAGCACCAAGTCGATTCGGCAATTAGATTTGCAAAAAGCAATGGCCAGCATGATGATCGGCGAGCCGAAGAAGATGATGTCGCTGCCAGCTCGACGCCAGGCCGGCCTCTCCGAGCCTCTCACTCAGGAAACCCTCACCCTCGCTCGGCTCAATCTCTCCAGTTCGTATAGTCTCCCACGCGTGTCCCCTTGCCCCCCCCCCCTCCATCTCTATATTAATAACAATACAACATGAAAATCATCAGCAATTCTTCGAGGTAAAACCGTAAATGTTTCATTGAAATTTACAGAGCGCTCGCTGGAGCGGAAATCGGCAACGCTGCCGTCGCACGGGAGCTCGGGCAACGCGACTCGTCCACTGCCGCCGCCGCCGCCGAAGCGCCAGTCCTACTACGATCGGCCCTGGTTCCACAATCTCACCCGGGAGCAGGCTAACCGGCTCATCGAGGAGCGTAAGTTATTTATTCCACCATCGAAATGATCACTGAATTGCTTTATTGATTTTGAAAAAAACAAAAACAAAACAAAACAATCTGATCGTGCTTGTACGACTGCAGGCTGCACCCGGGGCAATCCGCTCGACGGCTACTTCCTTATACGGCCCTCCACTGCCAAACCCGAGAACCCGATGACCTTGGTGCTCTGGTACAAGGACAAGGTCTACAACATACCCGTGCGCAGGAGACCAGATAACCGGTAAGTCATCTTCTCTTGGATTTTTATTATTTTTCATTCGACTTTTTCCTCCTTTATATAAGTATACTTTCTTTTTTTTTCTATATCCGAGAACAGATAATTTTTCTTTATGGACTGTTTTAAACAAAGAGCACGAAAAATCGATTTCGGCAGTTGGTGTTCGTATCGAGTCGATGATCACTTAGTACCGAACTTTCAACTTGACCTAAATATGCGAATTTAATTGTTAAAAATCAGTGCTCGTAGCGCTAGAATGTTTATGAAAAATAAAACGACAACGCACGCATTTCAGATACGCTCTGGGCACGCCCAAGGACAAGGAGAGATTCTTCGAGAGCATCGACGACATCGTGCCCTTCTTCAAATCGGAGGACTTGGTGCTGTCGAGCGGCGGCCAGGAGCAGGGAAAAACGAAACTCACGGAGACCCCGCCGAAGCAGTGACTCGATGGCTCCTCTCTAAAAGTGTATACTTAATCGTTCTAAAAATCAACCATATCATAAAACGCAGAATTTTTCTTTATACGAACGGTACGCGCGCACGACGACGCGTCGCAAGTTGCAATGCATTTATTAAACTATATACGCTAAATATGTACTTCAGACGGTGGTGTCTACCCTCGAGTATTAGTGGTATAAGGCACGTATGAATATCCATATGTTTATCGTATATATATATACCGAAGGCAATTCGTTTGATCGCGAGCTTGAGAAGCGAGCGCGAAAACGATATGTGTTATTCTTCGACTCTCGATTAAGCGTCGGAGAGATGTGACAGCGCACAATTATTCATGGATCATACAATTCTATGAAAGTCATTGTTTCTTTTTTTGTTTATTGGCGGATCGAAATTTTAAGGAGCCAAAAAAAAAGACATTATTTTTATGAACTGTTTGAAGATACTTTTCGTATAACTTTTAATAATGTAAGATGTATATTTTTTACTATAGGTATATGCGTAATTTAAAACACTCGCGTGTTTGTGCATTAGGTGAGTGCCTTGACTTGCAATCGCATGCAACGAAAAAAAAATTTTATGTACTGCTTAGGTTTTTAAGAGACAATTGCATTTTACGTAAAACACGTAGACTGTTGAAAAAAGACAATTAGTGTGTAGGCTATATCGGAACTTGACATCAGAGCGATAATTGTGATCGATTAAATTAAAGTGTAAGGATTGCTTTGCTGCCATATCACATGGAAATAGGATTGATTTATTATATTATTCTATTATCGTTTTGGTTTATTTAAAAACAAATTAAAAATTTAATATAAATTTTCAATTTTTTTTTAAGTTTGTTATCCAAAAGCAGTGTGTATGATGCTTATTATGTATATCGTTTTTTTTTCACGATAAATAGCGCACTAATCGACGCAACAATGTATTTATATCTAAGATTAAGATTTATCTACTACGATTTTAAAGTTTTCTTTTTATATAAATATATTTATTTATAATATATGCATAATTATACTAGAGTAATAGCAATCAATTTTTTTTTAATTTAAAAAGATCTTTTCTTGATTTACTTTTTAAACGATGTTATTTGTTATAAAATTTGTGATTTCGTATTGGCGACTTTTTTTCTGCTGCGCAAGTATGACGAATGTAAGAGATCTGTAAAAGTTATGAATAAATAGCAATAAAAAAAAACACATCACACAAGTGTTAAGTTCTTTAAAAATGTATTCTTAAATAACATGAGTATGTATATATATATAAATCTTTTATATCAAAACGTTACAAGTTTTAAAATGTGTATAAAAATATATCTTAATTAATCAACAGTTTCGTTATCATACAGTAGTTAAAAAAACCTATTTTTATAATAAAAAAACAGAAACACTCGTAAATAAGTTTATCACAATATTCACTGCATTGCTGCGCTTATAAGTCATTCCAGATAGCAAAACGCTTAAATTAAATAGTATATGGCAGTATGAGTCAATTCTTTAAAGAGCCTCAATAAGAAGCGCAATTCCTTGACCTCCTCCGATGCAAGCTGATCCAATGGCGTATTTGCCAGCGTTCCTTCTCCTGTTAAAACCAGAGAAAGTATGTCATTAAAGACGAAACCAGAGATCTAATCGACGCGACAAACAAATTCCGAGCCGCAATATTTATCGGTTCAATAAAAAATCACGCCATATCAGAGTCAAATTCACAAAAACGAAAAACAAACCTTAGTTCGTGGACGAGGTGAGCTGTGATACGAGATCCAGAGGCGGCAAGTGGGTGTCCAATAGCGATAGCTCCTCCGTTAACGTTGAGCTTGCCGAGGTCGAGGTTCAAGTCTTTGGCGCAGGAGAGAGTCTGAGCGGCGAATGCCTCGTTAATCTAAAACAATCAAACGCACCAATATCAGTCACGTATCTCAACAGCTGATTACATAATTGACGTTTTTATCAGACAATCTCGAAATATAATCGCCGTTGTATTTCGCAACTTGCCTCGACGAGTTCGATGTCGTTGAGCGTTAGCCCGGCGATCTTGAGCAATTGTTGGATCGCTGGTGAGGGTCCGATACCCATGATGCTCGGGTCGACGCCGACGACGCTGTATCCAACGAGTCGGGCGAGGGGTTTAAGCCCGTTGGCCTTGACGGCTTCCTCGCCAGCGAGAATGACCGCTCCAGCACCGTCGCAGATACCCTACACAAAAAAAATAAAATAATAAAACAGTGGTCAGACGACAGAGTTGTCGGGCAGCATTTGTCATCTCGATCAACAGACGTACCGAGGCTGTGCCAGCGGTGACGAGTCCGTCCTTCTTGAAGATCGACGGCAGCTTGTTAAGGTCCTCGATTTTCGTTTGCGGCCTTGGGTGCTCGTCGACGTCCAGGCTCTTTTCCTGCTTCTTCACCTTGATCGTGACCGGGGCGATCTCGGCCTTGAAGTATCCCTTGTCCTGAGCTAAAAAACAACGAATCAATGCCCAATATATCCTATGCCAAGGTGTATATATATAAACGTGTTCCCGTTAACACCAACCATTCTTCCAGTTCTGCTGGCTAGCCAGGGCGAACTCGTCGACCTCCTTGCGGCTGACGTTGAACTGTGCGCCCAGCTTCTCGGCTGTCATGCCCATGGGCAGGCCGCAGTAGCTGTCGGAGAGTCCCGTCCAGAGGGAGTCCTCGAACGCGTAGTTCTGGCCGAGCATCGTGCCGAAGCGAACGTTGCGCACGACGAACGGCACCTGGCTCATGTTGTCGGCGCCGCCGGCGACGACGATGCCCGACTCCCCGACGATGATGCTCTGGGCGCCGTTGACGATCGACTGGAAGCCCGAGCCGCAGAGACGGTTGATGCCCAGGGCGGGCTTCTCCTGCGGGATGCCGCACTTGAGCAGCACGTGTCGCGGCAGAAAGGCGCCGTCGGACGACGAGTGCTGGAAAATTCGGAAGGGCCTGTCAATTGATGATGATGCTGCATTGGAGAATAGGCATGGAGACAGTGGGAGAGAGTGGACTTACGGTGAGGACGTTGCCGAAGACGACGTTGTCGACCTGCTCGGGGCGCACGTTGGCCGACTGCAAGGCCGCGGTCGTCGCCGCGACCGACAGGTCCGTTGAGCTCTTGTTGGTGAAGGAGCCGCCCATTTTGCCGAATGGGGTACGCTTGGCTCCGACGATGAAGATTCCTGGCGTGATAATACAAACATATTACGATGTGCGAAACAACATTTTTTAAATATTCTATTGATTTTCCAGCACGTTCTGTTGGATATTCGTCGTTTCTCTCATATATCCTAAGCTTTCGGAGTACATTGCAAATTTTAAAATGGACATATTCAAATTCGTACTGTTCGCATATATCGGTTATACGAGAGATATTCGATGTGTCGGAAATGCGATAAGGCGTGTGCTCGATCAACAGGTGGCGATTGGCTTATAATACTTTTATCGTCGTTGAAAATTTTGTTCAAAAGAAAACAATTACGTGCGCGTACGTATGCGTAATTATGTAATTTGCCTTATCTCGGCGAAATTTTCGAGCGATCAAGCGCGAGCGCGCGTCAGAGACTTTGGCCTTGGAAGCGCTAAACGGAGAGTATGATGGTTGACTTAACCAACAAAAAAAAACAAGTGTTGGAACGTCTTGCGAAGGCACTTGAAAGTGAATGGAATTATTGGAGATGTAGAATATAATTTATCATTCGCGACATTGACTCTGTTCGTGGGTGAATAAACATCGTTCGGAAGCTGGCAAATAAATGAAAATATTGCTCCGAAATGAGTGAGCACGTTCCAAAAATTGAAAGTCGCGAGAATAATATTGAATTCGAGCCGAGGCTGTTCGATCATCGACGTCATGTGCACACACAAAAAAATGATGTACAATAAAAAAATGATAAAGGTGTACAAAGCAAATTGCATGCAAATTTGTTATCTTCGAATTGAAAAAAAAAGAATAGCAGACGTTATTTAGATATCCCCACGAGAATTCGAATACCAAAATTCAACGAAATAATAAACGTACCTTTCGTGAGACTAGTCATTTTGGTTGATGAGCTTGCTTGAGAGATGGACTTTGAATGAAAAAAAATAAGATGAGAGCTGGCGAAGACTTAGAGCGACGTGAAAACGACGTCGACACCCAGCAAGTGTATCCCGGCGAATGGCGGCTGGCAGCAGCAACAAGTACAATACATAAGCACACCGACAGCCGAGCGCTCGGTCAAAGTCCACTGTGCGTACACGAGTGGAGGGGGAACACGCTCGCTCTCTCTCTCTCTCTCTTCTTGTCGAGGAAAAGGCTGGTTTTTAAAACGCAGAGTCATCGCTTGCTGTGCGATTGCAATGATTTTAGGTGCGCTTGCATTTGCAAATGAATTAATGTTGTTAATTATCCAATGTAATAAATATGTTTCTGCAATATTCTGTTATTAAACGTGTATAAATTGAAATAGTAGCCTCTGTAACGGTTTACCGATCTGTTAACGCACGAATATTTCGTTAAATGTTGATCCTAAGTCTCGTTGAATGGATTTTGACGTAACGTTAATAAACAGAGTAGGTATTGACGTCATGAATAAATATGATGTTTTGATAAAATGTGTAGGCTTCAAGACGTGTTAGTGCGTTCGGGAAATCGATAGCACATTATTTTTGTACAAACTAATGTAATATAAATTGGAGTAAAAATTGTAGAACGATTTAAACATTGTAATAATAATGTTGACCTTGAATTAACAAAAAAAAACGTAAATTTTTTTTTAATGAAATGAATCAAGTAGTTTTATAGCTTGTAATTAATAGTACATACATGTTCATGCTTATTAATGTTAGCTTTAATTAGTTACAGTTTTGTAAAACGAAAATTGTTACTATAATCGATCGGTATGTCATTTCCCCAAACTGCCTACAACAGTAATAAATAATATCTCGGATTGAACTTTGTCTTGAAAACGCTATCGGGCAATCACTATTTGCGGATAAAAATTATCACATCGCAATTGGGCATTAAACTGGAAGTACTACGATAAACATATCTGTTCGTAGCGATCGTTAAATGAAAAAGAAAACAAGTAATCACACACGCCTTTGATGAGATATACATATGTAGTTATTTAAGATGCCAGATTTAAACTAGACCATCTGAGTAAACATCTTATTTTATTTATTTATATTTTTTTTTATAAATTTAAGTTTTAGATTGTCTGAAAAAAAGTTAAAAGTACAATTCGCTGGCAAAGCCTTCATCACTTTTTTTTCGAATATGTTGCAATATTTCAATATGTGACGTTTACGTTGTCCTCTTGAGTAATTCAAAATATTTTTTTTTTTAATCGAAAATTCATTCAATAAATTCTAAATCATCAAAGGTATTAAATAAAATGTTTAAATATTTAATGTGTAAAGATTGCTTATTTTTATTTATTTAATACAAAAATTAAATATAATATTTTTATTTACATTTTCAAACGATTATAACATTTTGGACAATCTTCTACGACGAAAAATTGTCTCTCTTGTATCTAGTGATATAAAAATCCGAAAACTTAAAATTTACTTACAACACTACTGATGTAATGACGATTTTTCTTTAATTAAATTAATCATTGTAGTTTGCAGTCATGTGCCCAGGTCACAATCATACTGGAATATCAAGTTAGGTAAGTTTTTCGTTAATCACGCTTGCTGTATTTTTGACCAATAAATTTGACCAGCACTGCCTATTCAAACAATGCATTCATCTTTATTGTCAACGATGAGAAATTGACTTTTTTCATGCCTTAGTACAGATAACTAGAATATAATATGTTTGACACAAGTGCGGGAAAATGATACTTATTGTACAATAATTCTTTACTTTTTTTTTACTCGCATGTAAAAAAGTATTATTTTTCAATATTGCAAAAAAAAGTTAATTAATTTACTAATTTAATATTTTGAAATTTCGTTGTCAAGTCATCGATAAAATCTGACTGAATATTGGGTGATTTCCTTTACAACCTCAAATATATCCACTTAAGATTTCTTTTATGCCAGAAAAAGAAAAAATAAAGATATTTCGTCTATTTTTTGTTCGGCGCATTCACAAGTGTATTGTCTATTTTATGCAATATCATACACTGTCTACACCTTTTGCGATATTTTTAAACTAAAGATATCATTTTTCATGCTGAGCATATACCTATATTCTTTAGCATGTCTTATCTCAGAGGTTCAAAGCAATACTGATATTAAATATTGTATGTATAGAATATATTGAGGTTGTCAACGTTCTTATACTCAATCACGCAGCATTACCGGTAGTATCGTCTACTCTCTTTTTCCTTGCTATAGCGAGACATTTTACTATTTTTTTTTTTTTAATACTCATACAATACTAATGTTCATGCATACAACTCATAGGTATTTACAAAAATTAACGTGCTGACTGTAAGAGTCGAAATTAAAATCGAAAAGATGAAGGAGGTCATGCTGTCAATCACAGTGAAAATTTATAGCAATATTTTAATTTAAATGTTTGTTAATCAATTTTGGCGTCAAACAGTACATCAACTCTGTTTAGTTTTTGCCCTATGCAATATGTCTCAATTCCAAATGCATAATAATAACTTGAGAAAAGATTTTGTCAAACGATCATTTGTATAAAGAGCAAATTTTTCTCTTTAAATTATTAATAGTGTTTTTACAAAGAATATAATTGTACCTAGTGTATATTAAATTTTACATGATTAAGTAAAAACGCGATTAAATTATTAATGAAATTTTATAATCTTATTTATAAAATTTTATAAATTTAACTAAAGAAAAAAAATCATGATAACATCAGTAGTCTTTAAATTACGAATACTTTCGTACAAAAAAACACAAGGCACATTCTGAATAATAAGATTCACATAAAGTATTTTCTTGCTTTTCCTGGTTTTCCGCACAGCAAACATTTTCCTAAACAACATTTCTGTACGCAAGCGCCGCAAAATCTAGCGTGTCCACAATTCGTGTACACGAAATCTGATGCATTTTCTTCGCACACGATGCATAATGATTCCATCTATGAAATTATATAAAGTTATACTAATCTATGTTATTTTTTACTATCAAGTTTGTACATCAATGTTACCTCCTCAATTGTTTTCTTTAAATGTGCTATCTCTTTTTCCATACTCTCCATCTTTAGCGTCTGCAGAGCTGTATTGCCATCTGTAAAAATAAACATATGAATATTAAAAACGGTAAAAATACAATTACTAATGGATTCTTTTTAGAATAATCAAATGAATTAAAATATTAAAGTATCTAATTAATATATAAGACTTTCTTTATGACTCGACAGTATTTGACTATAAATTTGACTTTTTCAAATTTTAAGAAAAAATACGTTTTTTCAATTGAAAATTAAACAAGTTTAAAGTATATCTACTTTTTTATATATGATTTTGTATTCTAATATTGAGATACGATACAATTAGTTGGGATCAACGGGTTTAGCGTTCGTACTAGTTAGTGATGATGTTACTGTCGTTCCCACACCCATTGTAGTAACCGTTGAGGTAGTTGTAGCAGTAACAGTTACTGTAGTTGCTGCTGTAGTTAAGCTACCAAACAGGGATGTTAAAATAGGTGTAGTAATAGTTGGTACAGTGGACCCTAAAAAAATGCAGGTTTATTAATGTTAATAGCTATAATTTTTTTAATTTCCAAAGAGCTATTGCTATCACAGAATGTAAAGCTACCGAATATGGTTGAGGAAATTTTACAAGGTGCCGTAGTTTTACGTTTACTTCTGAACGTTTTGTCAGAAATTGATGTTTTACCACTACTGGCATCAAATAAAGGCTTTGATGGACATGTAAAACAGAACTTATCTGTACGCGTTTTTATCGTTGACATGTCATTTATGGTCGATTTAGCATTAGGTCCTATCAAGATAAGGCCGAAGAGGATATTACAAAGTAAGAGAGTTGATGAGTTAATTTTTGACATAACTACTACTATATGAATACCTGTGCCTAATGATAGAGTTGTAGCCGTGGTGCCAAATGTAGATGATGTTGACGAAGTCGGAGTGATGGGGGAGCCAACCCCAAATGTTTGAGAGGTAGTTGGAGCAATATTCCCAAATATTGACGACGTTGCTGTAGTTACAGCTATAGAGCCAATCACTGATGACGTTGACGTGGATGCAACTGCAGAGCGAAGCCTGATTGCTTTTTTAGGACCTCTTCTAGCCGACGATATAGAAGCAGGTACAGCTCCGAAACCAATCGCCAAGGACATTGGTTTTGGTAAAGTACTGGAGCCAACCCCTAATGTTTGGGAGGTAGTTGGAGCAATATTGCCAAACATTGACGATGTTGCTGTAGTCACAGCTGTAGAGCCAAACGCTGATGATGTTGCTGTAGTTATAACTGTAGAGCCAAACCCGAATGCTGGAGCGGTGGTTGTAGCAATGACTGGCGCCGACGATGTAGACGCAGGTACAGCTCCGAAATCAAATAGCGAGGACGTTGGCTTTATCGAACAGATGGAGCTAAACCCAAATGTTTGAGAGGTAGTTGGAGCAATGTGGCCAAATATCGAGGATGTTGATGTAGTGGCAGCTGTAGAGCCAAACACTGGTGAAGTAAACGACCCAGTAATGACAGACTCTGACTTTGCTGATGTAACGCCATTAATAATTGGAGTTGCAGCGGCATTAATTGCGCTCGTACCAATACTGGTAGAGGTAGCTGGTTTAGAGAAGCCGAAAAAGGATGTAGCTGTTGTATTAGTATTTAATACTGATTGTGTCACAATATTACTGCTACCAGAGCATGAAGTACTACTGAATGTTGACGTCATAACCAAAGTTGACGGAGTGGTAGATAAAGAACTTACACCGCTAAAACGTATATTGTGATTTGTCGCGATTTCATTGCTTAAATGACTACTTGGAATTCCCATTGATATTGGTGAACCAATGTTGAAGTAGCTTTTAGCTTTGGACATCGCTGTGGTTGACGTATCAACGGTCGTTGAGTTTGCTATTGAAACGTAAAGTAAAATTATTTCTATTATAAAAAAAAGGTTAAAAGGCAAATATCATACCCTGAACAGACACTGAGGGTCTACTTGTAACTGTTAAGCTACGACGTAGAGACGCTGACGATGTTGACATTGTTGCACCTGTAAATTCAAATACTCTCGATGACGAAGTAGTTGTAACAGTGCAGTTAGATGACGGTAAGTTTGTTGTAGCAGTTAAGTTAAAAACGGGTGTTGCTAATGTTGTTGGTGCACCAAACATTGGTTTTGCAGTCGAATTCATTGTAGTAGTACCAAACGCAGGCTTTGATGAGAAGGTAAAAACATCTGAAAATGAAATTATAAAATTAACTGTCGATTTTACATCATACCTTATTAAAACAAGAAAAATTATTGTTTCCATTAGATAGAGAGAGAACGAGGGGGAGATAACAGATTTACGATTTTATAAGTAATTTCTAGACATGTTTAGTATTACCAAGACCCTACACAGATTTATACAACCCAAGTTAATACAAAGTTGTAAACATTGTAGATAAACATAAGAGTTGCCAATGTGGCTAGAAAATCAAATATTGGAATCACTGTTTCATTTTAACTTTTATGGTTTAATTTCAACAAACTTAAATTATTTAATTTGTTTTATTAGAACTCAAATTAAGAATTATGAATATTTTACCAAAAGGGGTACTCCTACGTCCAACTAAATAGTCTGTGAAACGTAATTCTTCCAAAGACATAGTATCATGATATTCTTTCATGCATGTAATGCATTGATATCGTATATTAGTTGATCTGTGTGCATCGCAATCAATACCAAAGGTAGGCTCAAACTTCACTAGAATTTTATGTACAAATTGAGTGTTGAGATTTAAAAAAAAACAAAGTACGTTTAAACAATAATACAAAGCTTAATTTTCATATGTATTTACAATCTCTAAGAAAACTTTAAAAATTCAATCTACTTGATCATAATGAATAAAGGTATATGTTTGTCACCAAAATAAATAAGGATAAAAAGTACCTGGTTTTTTTTCATGCTTACAAATAACGTCGGCCCCACATCATTCATAAACATTGATGATGTAGTTGCAGTAGTGGCCGACATCGGCCTTGATAATGTGGTTAAGGTACCACACACTGGTATTGACGAAGTATACTTTGAACTGGTATTAAATAACGTAGTGCTACCAATAGTCGACTCCTGAGTTATAGAGTTAAGTAAATCAGGCCATAGACTTGCACCACTGCTCACTTGATTGCTATTTACTGAGACTTTATTGGCTGAATTGCTATTTAGGACCTCAGTTGATAGTAGTGAATCACTGTTGGCAGCAATCAGAGGTTTTGAGGAATTGAAAAACGTATTTTGAACTAAGGGCACCATAGATGTTGACATAATTGTTGAATTTGTATTAGGTTCTATATCAAGAAAATAATAATAAAATTAATAGATAGTGAGAGAAAATAATAGTTAGTCAGGCTAGTATTGTTTT
Source organism: Anagyrus pseudococci (assembly GCA_030522585.1). Lineage (NCBI taxonomy): Eukaryota > Metazoa > Arthropoda > Insecta > Hymenoptera > Encyrtidae > Anagyrus > Anagyrus pseudococci. The sequence goes on from JAPYYQ010001445.1 coordinate 20,657, forward strand.
TGAAAAACAATACTTGCCTGACTGTGGGCTACTTGCAAAAATTTGTAATGTACTTGATCTAGAAGGATTCCAAAATGGCAAAGCTGTTGTGACATTTATAGGATTTGGTTGTGAACCCCATACAGCTGATGATGTAGTCGTAAGAACAGAACTAAATGCCAATGTTGCTGTTGTAGTTGTAGCAGTAAAACCAGTAAAACCAATCACTGGTTTTGTACTTGTTACGCGAGTAGCAAATGAACCCTGTACAGACGACGTCATAGTTGGAACAGTAGTATCAAACAATGATGTTCCAGTCGTTGTAGCAATTGAACCAAACATTGATCTTGCTGAGGTATTTATAACAGTAGTGCTAAACATTGGTTTTACACATGTGGTGGCAAATGATGTTGCAGTATTCGTTATACTCGGGCAAAATGTCGATGCTGAGTCAGTGGCAGTCTGAATAGTTGAATCAAAAACAGACGTGACTGTTGTACCGGCATTTCCGAAGACTGATTTTGTCGTAGTCGTATTGCCACCAAATAATGAAATAGTACTAGTTGTTGTTAGTGTAAAAATTGTACTGCTACCGCCGATAATATTGCTTTGGAAAGTAGTAGAGGCACTGGGGATCGAACTAACAACTGAACTGTTCATACTAAAACCGGAGCTCGCCGGCGACATGCCGATTGCTGAAGTAGAGCCAAAATTGAACATTTGTGAAGACGAGGTTGCATTAGCTGTGCCACTACCAAACCCAGAATTTGATTTGCCATAAGTGGTAGTCCTATGGAATACCTCGATTTTGTTTTTGGTTTCCTTATCAGAAATACTATTTGATGGCTTATCATTCACTGATTTTGGCAAATTAAAATTGAAGTTTGGCTTTAATGAGTTTTTATTGCCCATTTCTGATTGAGCAGCTTTCCCAAAAGTAAATAGTGCTTTTGCATCAGGAGTCTGAGCATTTTTGCTGGAACTGCTTATTGTCTTGAATTTTGGTGGCAGCGATGTGTACTGATCAGAATGGCAGAGTATACAATAAAGGTTTGACAGGGCATTCGAAGTATAACAGAAATTACATTTCCATGTGTCTGATGTGGGCTTGATTAACTCAGACAATGGCTTATCGTTAGCAGGCATTGAGACAGAAATTGGTGTTGTGCTTGAATTGCTAGCAAGGCTTTCTGCTTCAGGATTCATAACTAAAAATCAAAATATTACATGAACTAAATAATAACATTTACAAAAAATATTTACAAATAATATTATCGTTGATATGACATCTATGGTTGATTTAGCATTAGGTACTATCAAAACTAAACCAAAAAGGATATTATAAAATCAGAGAGTTGATGAGTTAATTTTTAATTTTTCCTACTACTATATAAATACCTGTCCCTAATGATAGAGTCCTAGCTGTGGAGCCAAATATCGATGATGTTGACATAGTTGGAGTGCTAGAGCCAAACATTTTGCTTTATGGAAATAAGTTGTTTGGTCATAATTTAAGTGCTTTCACTTGGACCAGCATGCCTTTAACAATACTATAAAGCATAGTATGAGTAAGTAAATATTGAAATACAACTGAAATAAAAAAAATAAATGCATAAATTAATGACCACTATTTTATTAATTTTTTTTTTTTATTTTTAGTGTAAGAACAAAAATTACTATATTTATATAGGAATACTATTTTTAAATTTAAGACAAGTTTTCAAAGCTACATTTAATTTTCTAATAACTAAATCTTGGGATAACCCTTCAGAACACAGTGTAAGATAGGTTTGCTAAAATTTAAACCTGAAAAATTAGTGTATAAAAAGAAAAAACGCGATCAGAATTAAAAACTATGTTCTTGAATGAAACTAATGAGAAAAAATGATATACTTGAAATATCCCAGTTATATAAAGCTAAATGAACTTTATTGAAAATTCGCACAAAATAACGCTCACCTCGAGCATTTGGCCTTATCGAATCAAACATTTAACGTATAAGAAAAATAAATTATTACAAGTTACAACTTACAACTCGGACGTCTAGTAACTACGCGGATAAGAGGTGGAGCGCACTTTTCAGATCAATTACCAATTCCACATTTATGTCAAAGATGTTGTAACAAATTGCTCTCTAAAGCTGAACTAAGTACTTCGATGACTTGTCATACAGTGTTGTTGGATGATTATAAAAAATTTTAAATCCAAACGCACGTAAGGTTAGTATGACTAGATGCAAAATGCCGTTTTCCCGCGGCAAAACATCACACTATAGTAGCGCCACCACTAAAAGCATGCCGCCGGCGTTTAGTTCGACAAGCGGGAGCGGCACCATTTATCAGCTGCTTTTTTTTTTAAATTGCCCAAAATCGTGTAAATATTAAGTTGTTGATAAAAGAGAACTTTTGTCGGTTATTGAGAGCGATAAAACAATTGGTTTCAATTTCGAAAATTACTTTGAAGAATTTTAAATCATATAAAGCAGTGGCTTTTTGTTAATTTTCATTTATCTTTTAAAAACCAAGTATAATTTTTAAATTTTTTAATAGAAAAAAAATTTATAGCTTGAAAAACAATTTAAATCTGTTAGTTTTGAAATTATTGTGATTTCTCAATGTATTCTTCCGTATTATGCGTAGCGTGGCAGACAGCAAGGAGCGAATCCGGGAGCAGGCTGAGTCGGAGAAATCCAACCGAGAGATAGCTTGTCTACAAGTAGAGAGACATATTTGAAAAGTCAAATACTCGCGAGAAATCGGCCACAACGAGAGGGTGAAATCTCATGCAATAATTTTTGTTCGTAACATTTACATTTACATTTTAAGTCGTAGAATCTACAACAAATATTTAACATAATTTTATGAGTTAAAATCAACGCGTATAATTAAAAATAATTGTAAATAATTATTATTGTATCAGTAGGCTAATTATTTAAAAATTTAATATAAAATTTAAATAAATTGTACAGTAACAGATGAGAATTATTATAATAAGGAATAACGTGATGAAGCTTGTCAAACGTTGCAAATAGCGTCTCATTGTAAATTAAATCATAAAAATCTATTGTTATGCTGTATAAAAGTCTTAGCTGTATTACATGTTTGTAATATAAGAGTCATTCAAAATAAATAAAAAACAATACTTTTTCTGTTTTATAGTAGTCAATATAATAGTAAACCTAGGGAATTGGTCATAGTTGAAGTAAAGATAAACAGTTCTTAAATTTTTAGACATTTTTATTATTCTTACTACCATTTCTATTAATTTGAATCAGTACTTTGAACAATAATAAATTATAAGTAACATATATTTATTTAGTATCTTGAATAATACCCTTGTATCCAAGCAAATAGTTTTCAAAACGTAATTCTTCTAGTGATACAGATTTATATTCTTTCATTAATGTGATGCACATGTATTGTACAACAATTGATTTTACTTCTCCATTCAGTAAAGTAAAATCAGTACCAATGACAGGCAGATACTTTACTATTGTTTTATTAACTGGAGGAATTAAGGATTTAGTGCCGGTACCTGTGAAAATTAAAAGAAAATTGAAAATGAACAGTACTTCAAAATCTAGGCTAAAAAGAAACTTTTTCTTATGTTAAATTGATTTAACGCACTCTAAGTGAATATCAATGAACATAATACAAGCAATTATTTAGGTTTCAATGATTAACAAATATTTATAAAACAAATCTAAAATAGTATAAGACTAAAAATAGTATAACCTGATTTTTTATCGGGTATAGGAACTAATTTACTCGGAGCCGATGTTGTAGCACTTGGTGTTGCCGTTACTAATGTTGACGATCCAGCATCAAATGGAGTAACCGTCGTCGTAGTTATAGCGGCAGGTGTTATTGGATTTTTATCAGGAATAGGAACTAATTTACTCGATGCCGATATTGTAGCACTCGGTGTTGCCGTTACTAATATTGACGATCCAGCATCAAATGGAGTAACCGTCGTCGTAGTTGTAGCGGTAGGTGTTATTGGATTTGCTGATGTGGCTAAAGTACTAATCGTTTCCGTTGACACAGTATTCGTTACGCTAGTGTTAACATTCGTAGCTGTATCAAAGGTCGAGCGTTGAGCGCAATCAGAGAAGCTAAGCGAATTATCGGAAAACCAAAATTTGGAATCATCGCCAATTTTACTTTCGTTTGCCGTATCTTCATTTGTTGAACTGCTGCTGTCACCGAACAGAGGCTTTGATGGTAAAGTCAAGGACTCTTTAGTTGCGGTCGTTGTTATCCTTGACGTGGTATCAAAAGCCGATTTTTCCTTTCGTCCTATTGAAACGAGAAACGTATATAATATTTTTATGAGACAGTTATAATTGTGAAGTTAAATATACTAGCTTCACTTAAGCAACTGGAGCACCACATGTTGGAACTATATTTTTATATAATTGCAATAATTAATTAAGAATGCAAGCATATTTAAATTAAAAAATCTTTGAATTATTGTTATTGTTTAAATTGAATAAACTAACATTCAAATTTTCTTTTTTGTAATTGAAATATATTTTAACAATGATTATAAACTATTAAAAACGAACTATATAAAATTGGTCTCGTTAAGTTGTCATAAGCAAAAATTTAGTTTTATTACTTGGGTTTGCAAACATTATCTTACTAATTCATTTTTAGTGACTAATTATAACTAATTATACAGAAGTTTAAAGTATGAATGCATTACCATTACTGAAGGTCTTGCATCCAAGCAAATAGTTTTCCAACCGTAATTCTTCTAGTGATACAGATTCATATTCGTTCATACACGTGATGCACATATATCGTGCAGTACAAATGACTGGCTGAAATTTTACTGTTGTTTTATTTATAAACTGAGTTACGTCTCTTACGCCAAAACCTATAAAAATTTAAAGTATTATATTTGAGTAGAATTTACCTTAATATAAAGCGGAATACACCGTATTTTACATTATTCGTCGAGAATTTAAGTATTTGTTAAAATATTTCAGTTTTCTCACAACTGTAGTGGGGAAACAGAAAATTTAACAAATATGTAAATTTATGTTGAATAAATAATAAATAATGCAAAATACGAATATGTCGGTAACTGTCGTTTTAGAATAGAACTAAGACATGCCCTTAATATGAAAAATATAGTAAAATAATTATAATTTACATTTTACCTTGACTGGTATTCTTGCTCCTGAGTACATAATCTTCTAAACGTAACTCTTCTAGTGATATAGATTGATATTTTCCCATTAATGTAATACATTGATATCGTACAGCAATAGTTATTGTTGATCCATTCATAAAAGTCAAAGAATCAATATCAGTGGTAGGATGAAATTTTACTATGGTTTTATTCATAGAAGGGGATGTGGTTTCAGTGCTAAAACCTAAGAAAATTTTAAGTAAATTAAATGAATAGTATTTTGGCATCTTAGTAGAAATAGTACATTTCGATACAAGTGCGTGAATCATTTTTCACGCACCTGTATCGAACAATATTTTTCGTAAGGGTGTGCGTGAGACGCGATTTCAAGCACGCGAGCAATGAGCGAGCGAGCGTGATATCGCGTCTAACGCACGCCGTTGCGAAGAAGCTTTTTTGTATTTTTTGACTTTTCCCGAATTATTGTGCTTCTGTAATAATTATTTATCTTGAATGAAAGAAAATTCAAAAATCTGATGCGTAATAAGTGAATGTCAATATGAAATAACATTTAATATTAGCTCTTAAATAAAAAAAAATACTTCTAAAATAAAATTAAGTAGTACCTGATGATTTTTCGAAAGTAGGACATAATATATTCGGTATTATTGCAGTGTCAGCACTCAATATTGACGTTGGTATTGTCGTCCCAGCACTCCACACAGTAGTGGTAGTTGTATTAGTGGATGTCATTGGATTTGCTAATAGGGCTATGGTACTATTATCTAACATAGTACTAGCAAAGGTCAAGCCCTGAGTGCAATTAGAGAAGATTAGCAAGTTCTTTGTAGGTAAAACATTAACAGCATCAAGAGCTTTATTACTAATTGTGGTGACTTTATTTGGCAAATGGCTATTTGGGATATCAGTTGATTGTTCAAAACGGTTGGCACTGAACCAAGGCTTTGAGGAAGAGATAAAAGCATTTTGAAATAATGGCATCGTTGGTGTAGACGTTAACAATGAATTCATATTTGGTCCTGTCCCAAGAAATAGTATTAATATACACATAAAAGTAGCATATTTTTGAGAAAACAAGGTATAAAAAAGGATTGTTTTATTTTTTCAAAAACAATACTTGCCTGATTGTGAGGTTATTGCATCAATTTTAAAAGTGGTAGAGATATCCATAGGTTTAATGTCAGTTTGCTTGTCAAATAAAATGTTGTTACTATTATTACTAATTATTGAAGATGTAGAGTTCCGAAATGGCATTGTTGTTGTGACATCCACGTGATTTTGTAATGAACCCCACACAGACGACGAAATAATTGGAATAGTAGTATCAAGCAATGATGTTGCAGTCGTTGTTGTAGCAGTTGAATCAAACTTCGATGTTGTTAATGTATTTACAGCAGTAGCGCCAAATACTGGTTTTGCAAAAATGGTGTCAAATGTTGACTTTTTTTCTCTATTCATTATACTGGTGCAAAATGTCGAGTCTGAGGTAGTGGCCGTCTCAATAGTTGAATCAAAAACAGACGTGACTGTTGTACCGGCATTTTCGAAGACTGATTTTGTCGCACTCGTATTGCCACCAGGTAATGAAATAGTACTAGTAGTTGTTGGTGCTAAAGTTGTTAAAGTTAAAACATAATTATTGTTAAAAATGTGAGAGAAATTAATAGATGAGTTTTTCAAAAGCAATACTTGCCTGACTGTAAGCTACTTGCAGAAGTTTGTAATGGACTTGATCTAGAAGGATCCCAAAATGACAAAGCTGTTGTGACATTTACAGGATTTGACTGTGAACCCCACACAGCTGATGGCGTAGTTGTAAGAACAGAACTAAACACCGATGTAGTTGTTGTAGTTGTAGCAGTAAAATCAAACACTGGTTTTGTATTAGCTGCACAAGTGTCAAATGAACCCTGCACAGATGACGACATAGTTGGAACAGTAGTATCAAATACTGATGTTGCAGTTGCAGTTGTAGCTGTTGAACCAAACTTTGATGTCGCTGAGGTACTTATAACAGTGGTGCTAAACATTGGCTTCACAGATGTGGTGGCAAATGAGGTGGCTGTTAGTTTGGCATTTTTGAAGACTGATTTTGTTGTATTACCATCAGGTAATGAAACAGTACTAATAGTTGTCGCTAATGTAGTTGAAGTTAAACTATTACCACTGAGACCATATTTATCACATAGAGATTTGTATAGAGACTGATTTTCCTTAATTAATTTTTTAATTTGGTACGTGCAGGAAGGGAGACAAACTGCATCCTTAACATTACCCTTGTTGCAATCTTTACATTTCTCTGATTCTAAAATAATATTAAAAATATTAAAATGTTACATAAAGTAAATTGTATAAAAGATATTTTAATAAAAAAATCAATATTCTTTTTGTATTATCCCTTACTATATATTTGCATAAATGTATCAACTGATTGTGATCTTTTGGCTGTTGTAGTAGTCATAATTGAATTTGAGTTAGCTTTTACCAAGTTAGAGTTGACTTTTGGTGGTGCTGGTACATTACATACTTTGCAATTAACATAACTAATATCATTATCTAACAAACAATTTTTACATTTCCAAGTACCAACAACCTGTTTTTTCATTCTGAATAGTAACTTTTTTGTATGCTATATTATAACTTGTGTATTTAAGCACTGCTTTATAAAATAAAGACTGACTCTAATTTGATACTTGATTGCAATTATGATTTGTATATTACAAGAAAATTTTTTATCAATAATTAGAGAAGTCTTCAGAGATGTGACCATTAAAAACCAACAATTGCTGCGTAAGAACAAAAGGTGTCAATTTTACTTAGGGCATAATATAGATAAGAATATATTGAATGTATAATTGCAATAAAAAAGTCAAACTATATACATTATTTAGACATTATACTGTGATTTTAATAATTATTTAATAAAGCATTAACATCTTTGTAAACCAAATTTAAATTAAAAGATTAAAACTAATACAAAAATTAATGTCTTTTTTTCTTATTAATATAATTTACAGATATGTATGATTGTTTAACTGTCTAAATAAACATATTTGACAGGTTTGAAACAAAAAAAGAGCACAATAAGTTTGGTGTAGTGCAGGTTGGCTAAACCAATTCAAGCCAGTATAAAACAAATAAACATAAAATAGCATAAGTAAAACTAAAACGGAAAAATTGAAAATAGCACGAAGGAAAATGCAATTTGGCCAGTTTGCTCTACACCAAACTTGCTGTGTACGAGAGACAATCACAAATTACGCGACGCGCGACGAAAAAACACGAAAGGAAACAACAGGACGTCACATTGTTGAGAGCGTAAGTTTCAGATCAATTACCAATTCCACGATGATGCCGCACCAGATCGCTCTTGTTTAACCTAATTTCTTCAATGATGAATGCGTGATTATAAGGAAATAGGACAAAGAAACTTTGTGAGACAGAGACAAAAAGTCAAGCAGACGTAAGGTTATTCGTACGACTTTGCAAATCATGCCGCGCGCGCGGCAGAAACATAATACGCAGCGCCACCGATACCGGCAAGCCGCAATCTGCCTCAATGAAATGGATAATTTAATTGGAGTTTCGAGTTGAAGGTTGAATTTTTTATATTATGTTGCAAGCAATAAAAAATTATAGCAATGCGGGGGAGTAGGAAAATTCGGGCAATCGGTGCGACGATTACTCCCCCACCGAGCGCATTTAAGCGGTGTGCGACAGAGTTAAACGAATTAATTTCATGAATCAATACATTAATGTTCGTTGTTGATACATTACTATTATAATAGAATGAAATAATAATAATAATAATAATAAAAATATTATTATTATTTGCTTACCAGAAAAAATACATGTTACATTATTACATGATACAAGAATTATTAACAGTAAATCCGCAGAGATAACACATTTATCTGTTCGCAGTCCGGTATCTTAAATCTAAAATTAAAACGAAAACTAAGAATAGTTAAAAACTATATTCATATTCATAGTGTGTATTACTTCTGTTATCACATCTTATTATTTGTTTTACAATTAAACTTTTTTTTACTTTTTCTTATAAAATTGTAAATTTGGTATAAACTTGACAATCATTTAATAACATTTTTAATAAAGATTTTAATCCAGATTTAGATTCATAATCTACATTGTTAAATTATTTTTAATGCTACTTTTACTTAAATCTAATATTCTTAATTCAAGAGGTAGCTTGCGTTGAAGTACTCGATTGCAGTGTATACATTTTGTTCTTGCGGTCGATTGTTTTTTTAATTATTGGTAGAGCAATTTATTTGTGGTCTTGCTATATTAGATTCATATAGAAAGGAAATATATTGATAAATATATTTCCTTCGTATTGGCATTGATATGTCATTGATAAATGTCATTGAAATGTCATTGATAAATATATATTGATAAATATATTTATTCTATAATTAGCATTAATTTCGAGTAAAAATATATTCAATTTTTTCTGCTGGTCTACTGTGTTTGTTACGAACATTTTTTTGCTTGAAAAGAATATCTTGAAAAATATTTAAAATTTAATCAAAGTAACCGAGTTTAGTTGTAATTATTCGTGTACAAGTGTTATAATCTTTTAGTAATAGAAAATCATATTTTTACATTTTTTCACTTTTATTTCTGGATCGCTGTTTCCATTAATCGTTTCAAGTACATCGGAAAAAATTTTATGTGTAGTTGTTTATATTACAAAATATTGAATTAAATTATGTATACAAATATTACGTAATCGTAAATTAACAATTGTTTTCATAAACATTTATTACAAAAATAATGCATGTTTTAAAAAATGTATAGTAACATCAAATTCTTACATCGATATCATTGTAATATAACAACGCGGATATACAAATTTAATTTAATTTTATCAATCTTAATTCTCATTTAACAAATTTCATCTAGTTATCTACTGTAATTACATTGTCAAAGCACGCTTATTGCCAATGTTACGTTCAATAGAAACAGAATTTAAAGAGAACGACGTAAATAAATACTTTGAAAACGAAAATAATATAAAAAATATCGAAGATTCATTAAAAGAAAATACAGGATGCTTCGAAATCCTCCAAGATTTTAAAAAAAGATATATAAATTATTTTCTTAAAACAAAACGAGAAGATAAAAATTGGACAAAAGAAAAAAAATCATCAAGAGAACAATATTAATAACGCTGAAAATCATGTAAAAAATAATTATAATGCTGAAAATAATACACATAGCGGCGAAATTAATGTGAATAACGTCGAAAATAATAATCAGAATAATATAGAAATAAATCAGCAGAATAATGAGATAGAAGGGAAGAGACGTGAAGTATTACAGATAAGGGGTTTGTCAGTAAAAGACGCGCTTGATCTAATATCTAGGTACGACGGCACTAATATACCGTTACAATTGTACAATCGACAATTAATTATTCTAGTCAAAATCACATGGATAGTGATAAGCATAAAACAAGTATAGAAAAGGAACTCGATGGCCTTTAAAAACTGTTGGATTCGTCAACAACTTCAGATGATGACACCATGGATATGCCTGGTATGCAGTACAAATTGAACAAAGATGCATGTATATCCGCTGCAAAGAGGAAGCCACATATACAGATAGAAGAAACTACGAGAAACCCAGAAACATTTAAGGAAAAAGAAACAAAAAAAGAAAAGAAGTTTGAGTGCTCACATTGCTCAAATTATGTAAAAAACATCTTAACAGAGTTAGGAACAAAGGGGAAGCAAAAATCCCCCCGGTATACGAAAATCTTGAAGAATATACAAAGACAATCCGCTTGTATAGGAAACTTGTCAATACCAACCAATCTACTAAATCTCAAGAAAGAATTATTGGATCAGTTTGAGAGGGATTTTACTAGTATTCTTTGGACTGAGAATAAGATTTACAAGAACCAGAAAAATAAAACAATAATAACTGAGAGCCCTCTAGGAACTCAAAGTAAGCACGTAGTAATATACGACATGTTGGATGTAGAAATGTATAAAATACGACAAGAGGGACTAAAACAAATACATCATGGAAAAATTTTCGAAATAATAGAGAAAATAGTCGATAACTTGAAAGAGGATTGCCAAGATCTGACCCGATTCTTTAGAATTTTGAAAACTGGAGGAATAAGTTCAATGTTGCTCTCCAAACGATAAGTAGAGAGGGCCTTAGAATAAATTGAAGAATATAATCTTCCTTATGAGCCTCTTATTTATCCAAAAAGCTTAGGAAAGTTAAGAACAAATGCAGAAATACATTATGGACTAGGAAAAAACGTTTATAACAAAACATTTAAAATACCCTTTTCGGTAAGACAAGAATTTGAACTTTTCCATGTTAAATCATTACCCATCTTTCAAGATATAAAACTTGGAAAAATCGTTACGTATATTTCGCCTGATAAGCCTTATTTAATCCAAGGACTTAGTGATGATTTTAATCTTAATGACGAAGATTTGGAACACTGCCGAAAGAAGGAAAAATATCTAGAATGTAGATTAGAACAACTACAGAGACTACCTAAATCAATTTGTATTAATCAAATGAATCGTAATTGGACCCAGTTAGACTTCAAGAATTGTAATATTAGAATCCGAAATTCTCTTGACATAGAATTATTCAAACTTCGTTTTTCTAACAAATGGATTTTCAGTATTCGCCAACCATCAAATTTACAAATCAATTGCAAAGAGGGAAAGAACTCAAATATCACCTTACACGGAACTGGTATATTCACTTTCGCCAAACAATGTGAAGCTTACATTAGGGGGGAAACTTTGAGTAATATTGATTTTAATCTCCCAACATACATTTTTAATAACACTGTAAAAATTCCAAAATTGGAATTAAAAATACCAAACTTAAGTCATTCGTATTCACAAAATCAATCACGAGACTGTATATTCCATCTTGCTGACGGACCCAGAGACCGATCATTTTGGGACATTGAAGAAACCTGCAAACAACAGAATGTACACGAAAATCTTTATACGCAAGTTTATAATGGAATGTTCATACTAATTATAATCACGGTTATCTCATCCTCAACATCTGTAGGAATCTTCATCTTTATAATTTGTCTTGACCAAAGAAACATAGGAGTCACAGATGCTAACGATATCGCTTATTATGTACAAGAAGATCATGTAATTATAAAACGATGTTCTTGTGCTAATCTTACACAGTTAGAAAAAGACGTCGCTAATAGATATGCAGATATATAAAAAAAAACATTAATACATCACACATAAAACAGTACACTAATAAAACAAAATTATTAAAAATATATCTATAATATTACAGATGGAAATATCGTTCTGCCTATTCGTCTTGGCATCATGTGCAACGATCCAAGTAATGGGATTATATGGATACGATTGTGGCGAACATTTGTCTAACGTAACCACTCTCTCACTAGTTGATATTGGCGGCTGTGACATCGATAAAGAAGAAATAGAAACAATGAAAATAACAGCTCAACTGTTACAACTTGATGAGTACGCTTCAACCCCTTTAATTAAATGCACTATAAAAATTAATAGAGTTGTTACTCGTTGTGG
>JAPYYQ010001446.1:0-36444 GCA_030522585.1 Anagyrus pseudococci
TTTTATTAAAATTCAAGACTGTCCCAAAATCACTACATATTATAGTAATTTTTACCACACTTATAATATTATTTGCTACAACGCTTCTCTCAGTGTACTTTAATAAGATTTTAGAAAATTACCTTGGATATCTATTCTAGTCTTCTTACTTATTTTGTTGACACTTATATTAAGCTGCTACTCGTTATGGACAATCATTCATCAATCAATATTTAAATAAGTGGCTCATTACAAATATCATACACATATTTACACGCATGATAAATAATCCTTAATACTTTTATTCAATAATCAACCAATGATTAATAACATTTATTGTTCACTATAATCAGTCACTGTAATTTTACTTATATCTGCGAATCTGCGATATCTACGATCTGCGAAGTAAATCTACGATGTTCTAAGTTAATAAGGTTATATTCAACCAATAATCAATAACATTTATTGTTCACTATAATCAGTCACTGTAATTTTACTTAATCTGCGATCCACGAATCTGCGAATCTATGATATCTACGATCTGCTAAGTAAATCTATGATCTTCGATCGAAGTCAATAAGGTTATATTTCTATTTACATATAAATTACATATAAATAACAAAGAAGTCTAGTAGACGTCTAATACGTCCGTTCAATACCGCTTAATAATTGCGTCTTTTTACAAACCCCGACATAATTCCAAATGCGTTTCTACTACATATATATTATATAAGTCCAGTATGGACCTTTTATATATGCTTTAACCCGTTCTATTCAATTCCTTTTTAATATTTAATCGCTGTGCCTTTAATCCGTTCTGTGCCGTTCCTTTTTAATAAGAATTTTCTGATAACGCTCTGAAGTTGGCTTTTAACTTTCTATTCGATTTAATCGCAGTCCTTCCTTTTAATATAGGATCAGTTATTACTTTATCGTTATTTAAAACTGTTAAATAATCAACTTAAAACTTGAAAATAATTTGTAAAAATAAAAGGCAAATATTAGCTTAATTCGTCCACTCCTAAAATTTACTTTAGATTAACATACGACCTTCAAAAAACAGTTAGAATTCAAAACTAGGTTAGACCTTTGAAACGAAAACTCAAAAAGAAAAAAAAATAGCCAAATTACTAGTTAATAATTACTTCTTAATAAAACACGAAGTTTGGCCGCCAAGCAGAATCTACTTGACTCCTCAAGCTATCCTGGCTTAGATGCTATTTGCTTTGGTCTACAAGCAGGAACGGCGGCGCTGCCAAGCTATTCTCGCTGGAATTTTTTTCAGTGTACGTCCCCGCACATAGCTCGCGCTGACTTGGGACACGCTGGCAGTCAAAAGCACATTTTGACGGCCAGAGTTACTTATCTTTAGCGGACAGACGAAAGCATAGGAGACCGTCTCCAAAGCTCGCAACCGCGACCGATGCCGGTCCACTGCGTAGCTAATACGACACAAAAAAATTTCCATAACCGCACTTTTCCGCGCACTAAGATCTCCGGCGAAATGTCACGGGTTTCGGCACCAAAATTGTAAGCGACAAACTCGCGCGCGGAAAATAAAAACACTATATGGTATAACTGTGAATATATTTATTGAAATAATATAAATTTCGGGTCAAGAAAATTAGTTAAAGCGAATGCGACGTTAATCGCTTGAAATCTAAGACCAATCTGAATCTTGGCGTGAGATCGTCCGTCGACTGTCTTTTTCGGCGCTTTTCTTCTGAAACGCCAGCTTTTCTTCTGAAACGCCAATTCTGTCCGTAACATTCATTTTAAGTATGAAAATTATATCATTTTATTTTGTAATAAAGGGAATATATGTAGTATTCTCAAAGGAAAAAATACAACTTATACTAATAATGTTGTCAGATATGTGGAGGGACAATCTTCCGAACAATCATTTTCGGAAAACAGTTTTGAAATCTCCTGCATGAACACTTTTGTTTACAAAAGTATATGTTTATCATTTAGCAATTGGAGTGTTTGTTGCTGGACTACCATTAACGTAAGTTATAATTATTAACTTTACCGTTGTATTTTCAAATAGTATAATGTAAAATACTTGGTTTCACTACGACCTTATTTTTACTGGTCAAAACTATTACGATCATTGATTAAGTAGATTTTATTCATGTTCATAAGAAATTTTACCAAGGTTGCCTGTCCTCTGGGTCTGCAAATGAAACTTGTGACCTAACAATACGTACCTATCCAATGGAGTATCCTTTTGATTCTACTTCAAAATCTTTATACTTTATTAATCTTTTAAGAGAAATTTGGTTGTTTCATATCTTTGGAGTTTTTTGGCTTACTTGTGACACGATGTTTATACAATTTATCACCCACATTAATCTTCAATTAAAGGTTATTTAAAAATTCAAACATTCAAAAATACTTAATAATTCAAAAACAAAATTAAATTTAAAAGAAACTATAATAATTTCATTTATTTTTAAGATACTAAAATTCGATATTAAAACTGTTATGGACAATGAAAATAATGACAACTATGTAAAGAGGTATGTCTATAATTTTATAAATCGACATTAAACAATCTTAAGGTAAAATAACAATAGTTTGTACGGAATAATTTTTTACGTTGGAAAGTTTCTTGATAATGTGTAATACAATTTAAATAGGATTTGTGATAATGTTGAGGAATTATATGGTCCAATTTTATTTGTAATAGTCGTGTCCTCATCAATAAATCTTTGTCTCTGTATTTTCGGGATAATAGAGGTATTGTTGAGTTATTATATTTCAATTTGATCTCAAGCAAATAGTTGTAAAAAATAATAAAGTATTTCGTTTCAAGCTCTTTGATTATATTGACATTCATATTATGATATTCAATTCAGCTGTTTTTGTGATGACTTATACCAACTTTTTCTTTATTGCTATTGTGCGGATTTGTTAACTGAAGAAATAAGGTTTACAAATGCAGAGTTAGAATATTCATTACATTTAAATAATTTTTAAGGCATCTTCAATGGCCAATGCAATGTATTGCAGTAATTGGTTAAATAAAAACCATAAACTAAGGGTTTATTGTGAATTATTTATTATGCGATCTCAAAAATTAACTCGTATTACAGCATTAGGATTTTTGAACGTAGATCAACAGCAATTTGCTACGGTAATTTAAAATTTGCTTTATTAACTAAATAATGCAATAATGTAATGCATTCAACATCAGTAATGAGGTATTTTATTTTGTAGATTATTAAAGGATCAACAAAATTTTTATTAACATTAATATAATATAATAGAACTATTTTTGTTGTCTTTAGTTATCACATTACAAAAATATATACAACGGTTATACACATATTTTTTCTAGATTAACTCATTACTCCTACTCTATTATACATCTGTTTGAAACACATGAACAAATTTTGTTAAAATCAATTTATTATGTTTACAAAATATTTTTTATTAAGAAATTCATCACGATCATCATTATATTAATAGAATTTGACTTTGAAATTCGAACTAACGATGTACAAAAAATCTTGACTAGTATTAAAGTTCTGTTGTCGATTTTCATCTCATTATTACACGCATTAAGTTCACACTTGTTCAATGACTTTACGGTAGACTTACAGAAGCAACCAGCAATCGAGAAATTGTAAAGCGGCGAACAGACTTCACTGGCTTATCCAACAGATGACGCGAGCGTCGGGGCTTACCAGCGAGAGGAAATGCAGCCACGATGGAAACTGTCAGAATCAGTCCACGCTCGGCTCCGAGACTTAGGGATTGGTACGCGGCAGTGCACGGGACATCGAGAGTAGCCAGTGGTTACTGCAGTCCGTGTGTCGAAGCTGTGTTTGTTTCACCGCGGTAAGTTAGAAACTTTTGTTTTCGTCGAATTTAGGGTTTCTTTTGCGAAAAGTGTGGCACGAGTTTTTAGCGCGCGTTAAAATGTGATTAATAGTCTAGGCTCATCCTACGAATTTCGCTATTTAAATGAAATTTTCTTGCAAATTCACGGCTGCAGAAAAATTGTAATTTGTGCTCTTTCGAATTGAGTTTGTACACTTTTGAAATTTGACACAACATCTGGCACTACATCACAAAAATGAAACGTGTTAAAAAACAAAATTTATTTACTTTTCTTTTTGGCCGGGTACGGCTGTCGCGAAGTCACGATTATTTGCTCCCGCGGCAGGAAAGTCAAAGAAAGCGAGCTGCAGTAAAAGCGGCTTTTCGCGACATTTAACCCAACGAGCGTCGGAGAAATCGAGCGCGCGCGCGCATGCATGAGATTTTCTAGGACACAAGAGAGTAATAATGATGTTACCGGAGACTGCGATAGAGAAATAAAAAGACTACGTATAAAAGCCAAAGTTAAATTACGGATTAGTTGGGGGTCTAGGCCCTTGTGAGCTGGCTTTTCGTGACAACTGATAAGACATTCGCGTTTAGAAAGCGCGTGTTTATTTCGTGTATATAACCGTGATCGCTCTCTTCTTCCCTCTCTCGTTCATTGTGATAAGATTTCATTTATGTAAATTTTTCTTTTTCTTTAAGTAACGCAGATGTTTCTTATCGTCGCATTTTGCTTGTTCATTGGTGTCTCACTTTCAAAGAATAATCGTTAATGTTACAAATTAAGATATAAATTTATTTTTATTAAAAATGTGCTCGTATTTTATTGAATTTTGAAAGTTTTTTTATGTGAAAATTTAATAAAATTTAAGTTAGCGATCTAGTAACGAAAGTATAAAAAAATCCTTGGAAGCTTTAGCTGTAAATTAAAAGTTTATTTTTTGTTGTTTATTAAAGAAACAATTCAGTATTTCGATAGAATTGTATATTTTATACAAAAAATACCGACGTAATATTTCTTAAAGAAGAAAATTAACACTTTAATTCATAAATATAACAAATCTGTTTTACACTCCATAAACCAGGGCTCAAGTTGTAAAAGGAATTTCGCATTTTGATTGCAGCAGTTCTTAGGGGCAGCTATAATTTCTGGCTCAATTATTATAGATCAACATTTCCTGCAATTTCCAGTCTCTGAAGTTGAAAATCCTCGTATACTCAAAAGTGGATCATAAATATATTAATTTCCGCGAAGACACTCGTGCGCCCAATTAATTAGAACGCGAAGTTTATTTTTCTCGAAAGAGAGAGTGAGATAGTCGCAGACGAAAAACAAAGTAAAGAACAAAGCGAGAAAAAGTAAAATTGAAAGAGTTCAAGACAATTCACGAGGAATTACAACGTATGCTAATGCGCCTGCCGGACAATATAGTTGGACGCTCCGTCAATGAGAGCTCGTCTCTCTCTCTCGCGGCGGCCAAGGCACGAATCAAGCGCGCCTCGAAAAAAGTGCCGAGCTGCACTTTCTTCGTATAAGCGTTCGCCCACGCGAGATTAATCAAGCCCGCTGCAACGCCGACGAAATATTAATGTGCTTTCACCCCGTCGCTATGTATGCCCTCGCCGTGCCTTGTTTTTTAGCTTGTATACTGTATGGTCTATTCCCTTGAGTGCATCTTTTTAAAAAATGCACGTTAAAAATGATTAAAATTCGTTTTTAAAAGAACAAGCGCGGTTTTTACGAAAATCAATAACAGAGAGCCGCTTTACTTATTTCTATGGCTTTAAACGACGATACGTACTCTATCTTCTCGATAAAAAAGCGCCTTTTACTCTGCGTTTAAATACGAGAGACGAGAGTCGAGAGAGAAAGAGAGATAATCTAGTATTATGCGATAAAGCTTCGTCGTGCGCGCGGGCAAATAGCCGAGGCTTAGTCCGAGGTGCATTGACGGGGCAGATTGGTTGTATTGGCCGAAGCGAGGCCTCGCTTCAGCCTTGACGAGATGATTTAGATGCCGACGGAAAGAATTAATCCGTCGACGTTGAAGCTCAACCGCAGTTTAACCTGATAGCCACCGCCGCCACGGTGGAACGTTCACCGGAGGGGCTATATATACACTCCCATGCGCTTTTCGATCGATATTTAAAACTAAATTTTTCTTTCTATTACAAAGTGCTTCTGCGTTTATGCCTCTCTTTTTTCCGGGCTAATAAGACTAATTTTCTTAATGTTCAAATTATTGGACACGGCTCTCTTTTCGAAACATACGGGGGCAATTTTGCTCGAGAACAAAACACGGTTCAATCACGCAAACTACCGTTCGCATAGAAGGCAGAGGAGGGGAGAAAGAAGGAATATCGAGTATAAAACATTGGCTGTTTTTCGCAACAACACCGCAAAAGCCTCATATTTCGTTCGATCAAGCGAAGCGGCGCCCGCGGCGTGGCAGAATGGAACGACCATCCCATTTGAGCTTGTATATATAGGCAGCGTCAAAATGCAAAGGCGCAGCTCTCTCTACCGATGTGTAGGTCGAGCTTACCTTTCCCCCGTTCGGTCGCGTGAATTACACGTGTGCAACGGCGAGCGTAAGCGCGATTAGGCATATATTGGAAATTGTGCGAGTCGTGGGTGTGAGCCACAGGATGACGTTAATACTCTACAGGGAGATTTTATTTGGTTTCTTATGGAAAGGAGTATTTTGCCTTTCAAATTAAATTAGCCTATGGAGTCGTGTTGGTTTCTATGATTTCTGTGGCCCAAAGGGCTACAAATGTTGAGAAAAAAGGACAAATTTTATAATTTAGAAATAAGGAGTAATTACAATAGTTGAATAATGCTTATTAACTTGCTCGACAATGGTCTATTTATTTTGTCGTCGTGCGTAAGCTAATTATGAATTCCAAGCGAGAGACACACGCGCGCATAGCCGACAAATTACATATTAAGTGGCCCAGTTAAGCCTCGCTAATAAACGCGCGGCTAAGGTACATTTAAAACTTGCTCCTCTCGTGTCGAATTAAAAACGGCTTTCCGGATGGCTTGTTGCCAATCATTTCGTACCAATGATTGCCTTCCAACAATGTAATCGCATCGGCACACGTCTCTCTGCGTTTTCAGCTTACGCGTAATAAAAAAATGCTCGTGTGCAAAACCAAGCCTCTACCAAACCTGCGTTTATTTTTTTGTTTAAAGCATTGACGCTCGATTGAACGTATTTCGGCGGGATTCGTGTAATGGCGTCTCGACCGAGAGGTGCCGGGCATCAACCCACAAATGGCTAACGTTCTATAGCGAGCCACTCCTAAGTTCCTTTCAATAAATGTTGATTTGATATGTTGACGGTAGATTCAAAGTGGCAAATTACACGAGTTGTAGTTATATGCGCGAAAGTAACAAATCGAATAAAAGAGGATGTTTGAAGAAGGTCATGCACATGACTCGGTGCATCTCATTGCCGAAAGAGAAAGAAAGACTTTCCAAGGCGCGGGCGGGTATAGTAATAATCGTCTGTCCGCTTGCGCAATCGACCGTCCATTCAATTGTTCGTTGTTTAAGGGCGCCTTGGTAATCGCAATACCTACTCGTTAAACTCTACAGCTTCAATTGAGGTAGGAGGGAAGAAGCCGTTTTTGAAAAGTTTTTTTTTATTTTGCAATGTTTTGGGAATTTTCAAGCCTTCTTAACGATAAATTTCAAGAGCGAGAAAAATTCAACTTGGAAAACTACCAAAGGTTACTAAGAATTTTCAAATGGAGATCAAACGCAATTATCGGCGTTTCTCCTTTATTCTCCTAATGACGACAGGTGAAACTTTTCGTTAGCGCTACGTTGTTAAAATCTGTATAAAAAAGCCACACGTATAGACACTTACACACGTACACTACTCCCACGCAGAAAATGAAAGCGCAAACAGAGGATTTATCGATCTAGGCGTCGAACGCGCGAGCTTTCTCTCCGATTCTCTCGCTCCCTAATTAATCCATTCACGATAAGGAAAACACGAATCCGCAATAACTCATTGCAGCTCGTGCAGACATGCCGTGAATACACGCGAAAAGTGTCACGAGTGATTTTCAAGAGAGAGAGAGAGAAAGAAAGAGAGAGGCAAAGAGTTTAGCGACGATCCGACAGGTGTTTAATCGATTTTCAAAGCAGCGATTTGCAATAGGCGAAATTAGACATGACTGGCTGGATATTGCGCCGGCCTTTTGCCTCCTGCGCTCTCCTCCTGCCTCCTAAACAATGGCGCGCTTCCTCTCTTTCTTTCTCCGTCCGTTCTCGCCGTGCCCCATGTAGTCCCCCCTGGCTGTTGCACCAGACTGTGCATTGTTTATATGCACAAGTTGAGCTTCTATATCGTTGATATCATGCGGAAAATGTGTTTTTTTTATTATCGGTAATACCCTTTTTTTTCGAGATAGAGTCAGAATTTTTTTTATTATATTTCATTTAGCGAACAGATCCGACACAAGCATTGACTTTCACAAACTGTAATTTATTTTATTTTTCGGTGAAAAACTCACGATTTATCTTCGACTCCCTCAAAACAATAAGCCAATTTTTTGATTTTCATCTCCAACGATGTATAAGATACATTCAAGGCTGTAAGTATCAAAATTTCATTCTACATCAAAGCCGAGTACAATCGAGCGTTTTATCTGCGCTAAAAACGGAAAACAGAAAAACGCAGGCTATATACGAATAGTTTAGCTGCGCTTCCAATTGCTCCTCTCGCTAACAATTACGTCACGTGGGAAGCTTAGACTCGTTGAAGGTTTTTAAACAGTCCCGTGCTTCGATTAGTGCCACGAGAGAGTCTTATTTCTCTTCCCCCTTCCTCGCAAATACCCTCTCGCGGTCTCTGCTAAATTTTACGACGAATTATTTTCGCACTGGTCAAAGGGACCTTTTGTCCGCCTGTGCGCGGGGGGGACTCTCTTGACAACGTTGGGGCTATTTTTAAAGGTTCCCTCGTGGTTTTTACGACTCCCTGATTTTTTGTTTGGTACTCTCGGTGCTCAAGTGCTTTCACTTGCACGCGGCTGCGTACGAAAGGTTGTTTTGCAAAGCCTATACTTCATTGATCACGCCGCTTGGCTTTTCTTAAATTTTAAAAATTAAAATCTCTCTCGCTTACTACACAGCCCATATTCGCGTGAATTCGGTCTGGGAAACGATGTATAGAGGTGGCGGGTATACACGAGGCACGTCGAGGATTCTGGACGTGTGGGGATCATAGATGATTGCAAATTGTCCGCAATTGGCAGGAAGTCGAGGGACCAATTGTGCTCCCTCCTCTCTCTCTCTCTTTCTCTCTCTCAGTCGCGCAAGCGCGCTCTTTCTATCTCTCGCTCTCGGTCGCTCTCTTCAACGTTCATTAGATGCTTGTGTGTAAACCGAGTGCCTGCGGGCACACATTTACCAATGCCGGCACCCACGAGCGTGTCAAAGTCGGCTGATCATCGGCCCCTGTAATCTACACAGGTTTCCAGAGTTCGAGACCGGCGACGATCGGCTAATTTAGCCCTACCGAAATACGCGCTTGACGATAATTTCTAATGGATGTATATATTTCAAAAATTTCAATAATACCATTCAATACTTTTTATCTCATATAAACAAACTGCAATATTTTTAAAATACTTACCAGGAAAATCTTTTAAATATCTTCTCGTTTATGCGTGCATTCGTGTCATAATATAATGGCAAAACTCTTCTTGACCATTTACCAAGTACACGTTATCTAAATTCCTGCGGCATTTTGAGAATATTAACTGACATTTTTTTTCTATCTGAAACCACACTATCCTTATCGAAGCATCTTTCGAAGTTCTCTTTTTTTGTAAGCCATCACAATGCATTCGACTTATTTCCGCAATTAACGGTTCACAGAATGTACAGGTACTCTATGTGTGTGTGTACTTTCATTCCCAAAGGTACAGATCGGTATTTTGCTTTATCTAATCTATCGGCTAACTGTACTTATACTTGTAGCCGCTTTTGTTTATGCCTATAATATGGCTCGCCCTTGTTCTTCTCTCTTCGATTCTAATCGCTAAGCTTTGCTCTCTCTATGCGTTTATGTGCAGGTACACATTACTCCAATTAATCTAGCGAGCTCTATTTTCCGTTGCAAATTGCTCGACGTACACACAACAACAAATATTTGAAAAGTCTTGCTTGCGTTTTGAGTCCATCTTCCGTCGAGTAAGAAAAAAATTCCGAGATGCGCTTAAAAAGAGTAGAAGATATTTATTGAAAAAAATTACTTTCGTAAAAAATCAGATTCTCGCATACAAACCTCTTGAAACAATCACAAATTCCCTAAATAAATTAATAAACGTTCTCCAGTTAATTCTAATTAATCGAATTTGTTTTTTTAGATTTACACCTAAGTGCATAGTGTTGATTCCTCCATCATTTCACTTACGTCTTACTCGTGCTGTATCCATTTATTTCTCCATCTCCACGGCTCAATGGCCATTCTCATTCCGTGCCCGCAGCGGCGGCGGGATCGCACAATTGAAATTCCTGCGAACGGCGTTTACAGTTAAAGGGACGACCGCAACTGCCTACCAGATTCATAATGACACAAAAACACAGAAAGAAAAAAACGACAGGCACGACTGAACGAGAGCTGCGCGTCAACTGATTTTAAACGACGGAGAAAACGCATTTTGTCGCGCTTATGACTAGCGCGCCTTTTTAATCGTGGCTATATGCAAGTCACGACGCCGCCGCGGACGTTCTTTAAATTTTACGAGGCTTTATTAACGATGTGCGCTCTCTCTTGAAAATTTTAATATTATCAAATCCATCATCTTTCAAATAGTTATACATTTATTAATAAACGCAACAAAAAAAGAAAAAAAAGGAAACGAATAAATTACGGAGTAACATTAATTCGGCTGGATCTCTCGACAATCTCAATTCCGGCATCCAGAGGCGTAACGTATATCTCTCCGGAGATCTTGTTCTTTTTTTCTCCTTTTTTCGATACACATCCTACCTTTACGTAAAACCGTCCTCGGATCCTCTTCACAAGAGAGCGCACGCTCTCACAGGTGCCTGTATAGAAGCGCTCTCTCGTCGTCGTCTCCCACAATTAGAGAAGCTTTCCACTACGTATAAAAGCCGCCGAGAGGCTCTACTCTCGCATAAATAAATTTGCTCGCGGAACCGATAAGGCAAATGATCGTTGTGTAACCACGCTCGCCTCGCAGGAGAGCGATATGCGCACGGTTAATAAAGACAGACGCTCCAAGCTGTATGTGTGTGTGTGTTTCCGTGTGTTATGCTGCAGCGCCTCCGGTCTTTTCTCGACACTCCTCCGTCCAAGAGGGAACTTTGAAATCTGAGTTGAGCAGCTGCCTGCGACCTGTTGTGGTTTCCTCGTCTGCGATGTTGTAGGGTTGCCGAATCTCTTGTTCCTGGGCTTGGATTATCCTTCTTATTTTGGACATTTTTTGCAGCTGAAATATTTTTACGTTTGATTAATGATCGTTTCGTGGATCTGCTGCTTTGACGATCAATTTGAAGGAAATTTTTGAGAACGGTTTGTATACGCTACGAAAATATCCACCTGTCAGAGGGAAAGTTCGAATTTAAAGGCCAGAAAACTTTCTGCGGATCATTCACGTAAGCCCCCGCCGTGTATTTCAGAAAAAAATCAGTTGCGTGGGATAGCTTACTACCTATAACTTACAAACGTTAACTTGGTCTTTTTCCATGACGCTCTTACGTACGTAGACAAAAGATGAAAAGATGTTGTAGCGTTACGTAAATTTTGCCAAGTTGAGCACACACAAATTATTGACGACCATTGTTTAAGAGCTCCTATGATGTATCTTGTTAATGTTCCACGATTCCATGCCTATCGCAAATTACTCGTAAATTAATTTCTTTCCGAGCACAATGCATTCGTTTTCTGCGTTAGATAACCGTTAGCTAGTTATCGAGTTACACTTTTGAATCTCTCCAATAACAAAGTTTACGAGCTTACACACCTTCCAAAAGCATTTCCGTAAGGAAGCTCGAAACTCCACTTCCTTATTAGGTGTTTTAAACTTTCCTTCAATTATCGTTTGCAGTAAAAGAAAACAGATAAGAGAAAAGAAAGCATTATTTCGAGCCCCGAAAATAAACTCGTGTCACGACATTCCTCAACGCGCATTCTCAATAGCCCACACGAGCGTTGACATAGGTTGAACACACGATCGCCATGTTCGGAGGTGCAGGCTACACAGGTTAAAAAAGAATTAACGCCGACCACATCCTCTTCGCTCACGGCTCACGTCTTCATTGTCCAGAGGATATACATACCGTGTAGTGTCGGTGTGCCGTTCGAAATAACGAAAGAGTGAGAGAGAGAGAGAGAGAGAGAGGGAGGGGGGACTGGAGAGAAATCAGATAGGAAAGCCTCCCTTTAACCCGCCTACGTGCGGGCCCTTTTGAAGGAGCCGTATCTAGAGAGCGAGCACAGTGCATGTCTGGACGGTAAGAAGTCCGGAACGTCGAGTCGCCGGAGTACCGTTAGAGGACCTACAAGAGAGCGCGGCTGAGCGAAGGAGGATAGAGAAACGGCGTAAAGCGATACGGAATGAACGTGTTAGAAGATTGGTAGCTACTGCCGCTGCTGCGGCTGCTTCGGAATGATGAATTCTAAAGTTTATGATGAGTTTGACGTTTTACGTACGAGACAGATGTTAATATTTAATTGGGTAGGAATTATTTTGAGGAAGGTAGGAGGATGGGACGAGTGTCGACATTTATGTGGATCGATGCGGATGGAATTTGTTGACGATTTGGTCACGATTCGTTGACCACTTTGTGAGATTTGGGTTACTTTAGCATCTTTGGATTAAACGTGAATTTAGTATTTCCACGCGAATTCCGACTATTGCAACTAGTGCATAACTATACGAGTACGAGATGTATTTAGAAAACTAGTGGCGTCACATGCGTTAATAAAATGACAATGCGTTTCGTAAGATTCCAAGAGGTCAATCATCTCGTCTCCTAGCAAGTAGAAATATACCGAGTTTTGGAGCAAAGGAAATACGCGAAGAAAGTACGCAGGATTATACATAGTATATACATAGTGATAAAAAACAGGCTTAAAAGACGAGAGGTATAGAGTGAAAGAGGTTGCCGGGGAGTGGGAGTGCGGATACACAAACTAGGAGCGCACGAGTGAGTGGAAAGAGACGAAAGCAGCGTAAAGAGAGAGAGAGAGGGAGGGAGGTAACCGATCGAGCGAGTCGACCGGCACTTTTCTCCCGAGCGACTTGTACACATCGAGTGCGTGGAAGGCTCCGAGCGCGGACGCGTCTCGACTGCGCTCCAGATATTGAATTTTTCTGTTTTTTATTCCGTAGTGGTTTAGTGTCGTTCTTTTTGAAATAGTGAAAGAAGTCGATGGATCGCGTGGGATAAGTAAGTTTTTCTTGTGAGCATACAGTGGTGTTTCGTTTGTTGTGTTGTTATATTTCACGCGTTGTTGTTTTTTTCTCGTAAAGGTTTTTATTGTAAATGGAAAATACGAAATTATTAATTATCTTTTGAATCAATTCATAAAAGATGGATCGTTTGTAGCTTAAGTTTTTAAAAATTACAAAAAAAGTTTGTTTTGTAGCAATGGTAGATGAAATAGTAAATATACAAAAAATAATAAGCAGCATAGTTTCTTTGATACACACGAAAATTTCGAAACAAAACACTGCAAACAGGCGATTTGTAATAACCCGAGCATCAAATTAGAGTACTTAAGACGGCATTTGTTTTTCACGTTAATTAAAAACGCTCATTCCCGCACTTGCGCAAATGATTGGGGGGGCTCGGCGCACTGAATTAAGAGGCTTTCTTGATTAGGCGCTTCCTGCTGATGCGCCTGCGTCGCGCGCGTGGACCAGGGCACGAAAATATATACATAAGAACTACAAGCAATTCAAGCAAAACGTCGCCTACAATCGTGTGGTGTATCTCGAGAGACGAGTATTTTACCAATTAGATGACCATCGATAACAGAATTATTTTTGTTCTAATGTTTCGTTGACGTGACCAAAGTAATTTAACGGAATCGTCATTTTTTTAAACGCTGTTGAAAATGTACACACTGTTGCACTAGTTATATTTGTTTGATATTCGTTCTAATATCTAAAATAACATTTTTGTGTTTAAAATAATCGAATAAAATTATATTAAATCAAATTTTTTGTTTTTCTTTTCAGAAAACACTGGTGGTCCTGTCTGCGAAGGAGAATTTACCAAACGGACTGGCATCATGGGTCGCACCGGCTACACGTGCATCAGGCACGTCTTCTGCTCGCTCAATGTTCTTATTTGGGTCAGTAGGCTTCTCACTATGAATTATTTCTCTTTCGAGTCGTGCGGTTTTAAGGGGCTATCGAAAGTTTAGTTCTATTTCTTTAGAAATTCACGGTGAACTCTATACTCGAATTTATTTCTTATTAATTATACGTATTCATAAAAACTTTACTAATTTTGTAATTTAAACGAGTTAGCTTTTATGAACGTTCAAATATACCAAAATCTTAATTAGTAATACGTTACTTTGAATCCGAAAGAAAATTTTTATCGGTCAAAGTTGCACTGCAAAAAAGTAATAGATTCAAGAGAAAAACCGACGATAGCCCCGACAATAAAAACGAATTTACGCCTATTAAAGTTTCCCCTCGTAAAAAGCCATTTGAATATGACCAAGGCTGCAAGCGAAAAACTCGGCTAATTACGAAAATAAAATACGGAGGTCAAAGCACCATTGAGACGACCTATAGCGAAAGAGGAACACACGTCTCTCGGCTATTTTAAAGGAATTGTCTACCTGCAAAATGAACTTTATAACATTAGGTCAGAGAGAAGCTTGATCTCTTTTTTCTTTGTTTCCAACGCGGGACTAATTACCATCGAATTTTTTTTTGTGGTCAATAAGAGCGTCACGGTATTTTTTGGGGTTACAGTAAGTGTAATCTCGATCTCTTCGGTGTAGCACGGCCGATATATCGGCGCAGGTCGACATGAAAGCTACGAGAAAGCGGCACTGTCGAACACGTTCAATTACAAGGCAGAAAGGCTGCGCTTAAAGAGCGAGCGATTCGTGTTTAGTCGTTTCGATTTCATGCGAGAAAGGATTGGAGAACGCGGGGATGACACGTGTCTGTGCAGTCGATCCGGAGATTTAAGTTCAAAGGTTGTTGCAGTAGGGAAGGAGCATTGAAATATGTTCCAAAGGGGAATAAACGAAAGCGTGAAATAATTTCGAAACCAAATACTCTCCACTAATTGTAGCTCTCTCAAAATAAATACAACAACGTGCGTTACTGTAATGTCTCGTTAATAACACACCCGCGCAGCTGTAGAATTTAACAAAAATGTTGCCTTTTCTTTTTCTCGGTATACATACCTATCACAACTTTTACCTGACTTTAACGTTCAATCGGAAGCGAAAACATTACGAAACTGATAATTGTCATTAGTTCCAGAGGAAGGGAAATGAGCAGCGTTGCAATCGCATCATTAAGCCGTGGCAAAACGGTGACTTTCTTATCAGGCCCAAGCGTAAAAATCCACTCGCCTAAACTGGATTGGTCGCGCTCGGTTAAGAGAGAGAGAGAGAGAGAGAGAGAGAGAGTTTCAGCTGGAGCCCCTCGTGCACCTCGTCGTTTAGACTCCGGCGCGCGGCGACATTGGGGTCAGAGCGCGCGACAAAGTATACAGAGAGTCGTCGCCTGTTTCTCCGCGTCTCGTCTTTGTAGCATATATACGTGCACGCTGCGGCTTTTTTTCTCTCCCTCCTTCAAAACGACTCTCTCGAGCGTGGTGCCGGGCAAGTGGCAGCGCGTACACACGTGCGGTTGACGCTCTCTGTGAGCGTTGTGTTCTCGCGAAAAAAAAACTAACTTTTTACGGCCTTTTGACGCTTTGACTTTCCTTGCTAATTGCGGATTTCACTTTGTTGAAGCGCTAGGTTTAAAGTACTACCTTCTCGTATTTTGTTTTAAATTTGTTTTAGGAAACTACGCTGCAATTGTGTTTATTTCATATTCTGACTTGAATAAGTTAAAAAAAACTCTATGTAACATGAGATCAATTCAGGCCAATAAAAGGCAACCTGCTTAAACCTTTTTCAAGGTACTCGAATTATCCGAGTCGAAAATTACATCCATCGGATTTTTCGATGTAAAAATGTTATAGGCAGCAGGCAACGTATTCAGTACCCGATCACAGGTTTCTCTTCCAGCGAGATTTCCTCGAGAGCAAATTTTTCATAAGTGCACATCCACGAGCTTGGTACACATAAACCTTTGAGCCGAAGCATCGTCGGCGGTTTCTCTGCGGCTTTCCCCTTCGTATAGCTAATCCCACACGATGCTCGCGCGCGACTTTTAACGCCTGGCAACGTAAGATAATATCTTCTTGCATTTGAATATTACGAGCCGAGAAATTGAAGTCGAAGAAATAGCTCTCGAGGGAGAAAAGCCAGCGCCTTCCCGAGAATGACGATTTAGCCCGAGAGAGGGAGCGAATTATTGTGATTTACGGCCTTACTCTCGATTGTATACGTTTTGTACTTGTTTCACGCGAATTTTGCCGAGATGAATTTATGCGGGGGAGACGTTAGGTAACGTCGGTTGGATCCGTTTGAAAATTCAATGTAACCATTTGAATATTTATAAAACGCCTAGGTCGGCCTTTACGCATGGAAGTAATTTATTCATTGGATTTTTGCGAAAATTCAGCTGCACACTTTCTTTTCATTGAAAAAAATTGCGTATTGTGATAAACATAAGCTTTTGCGTAACGACAATCAAAATTATGCAAATGAACCTTTTTTTTGGCAAAACAAAAAACAACCTTTGCAGATCTATCGTTTGCGCGAAATTCAATAGCAAAATTATTAATCCCTAACAGCAGCTTATCCAGTTACGTCTGGCTATCCTATTAATTCAAACGCGACCTCGTAATACAGCGAAGGTCATACAGCATCCAACGGCTCGTTGAATCGAATCTTATCAACGCTCCAACGTTGACTTTTCGCCCAACGTGTCCAACAGCGAACATTCCAAATGTCTCTCCTTACCGCTCTGGTTAAAAAAGACACACAGCTCTCTCGTCAAAAGAAGCAACCCTACTCTCGTACGAGCCTACCGGGTCGCGCTTACGCTCTGACGTGCAGGCAACGCGCGAGGTGTATACGTAACGCGTGTATCGTATAGACAGGCGCGCATTATAACACACAATGCCAAGCCAGTTTTCATTGAGCCCAGCTGGCTACGGTTTCAGCTCTGCGCTACGGACACCGCGAGCTCTCTCGCTATAATTAGATATTTCTCTGCTGCTCCCCTCCCCCCAGCCCCTGTTCTTCCCACCGCTAACGTTTTTTTCTGCAATACCGAGTGCTTTTCCGCAAAAAGCGACGATGCCGAGTGCGGTAGAGGCACACGGGATCGTGAAACTTCATCGAGAGCCACGTTTTCCTTTCTCTCTTCCCCTGCTCTCTCTCTCTCTCCCGGCGGAATCACGATTTTCTCGAGAGGGAGAGGCTGTGTGAAAAGGGCGACTTTGTGTCTTTTACTCTCCTTGTTTTGCAATTCTTTGTTACCTTTTTTTTCTCCGTTATATACTGAGCAATGTGATAAAATGATAATTTCAATTTGTTTAATATTGCCATTTTCTTCCTTTTTCTTTCTTTTTATTAAAATTGTTTAACCTTTGATTACAAAGGAATTTATAATTTTAATAAAAATTGCAGATAATGAAAAATTTCTCAAATTCATAAAACTCGTACCTTGAAAATAAAAATGCTAAAACAATATTTATACGCCGTCCAGGCTAGAAACACTAGCGAATAAACTGCAGAAGACACTACTAATTACGCGACTCCCCAGTCTTCTGTACTCAATTTACATGCTTTCTCGACCTCGAAAGTGAAATGAAAAGGATATACCATTATTTCACTTATCGAAGGTACGATCCACCTTATGAAAAGATGTTGTAAGCCTGTCGTCCTTTAGCAAATGATGAACTTTCGTTACGGATTGTTAATTGACGTAATAATAGGTCGCAATACCGTTGTAACAGAGAGATTTCAGTGACTGTTGAGATTTTTAAATTTTCTCCGAGTGAACTACATTTCGAGAGCGGCTTTTCACCTTTCGAATATTTACTTTTGATTTGACTTAATAAATAAATTTTAATAAAAATACAAAATTTTTCGATCATTATGCTTTTGGCTTACTATTTGTCACGCTTACACAATTTATGTGCAGCAGTCGTTACGGTAAAGTAATTTATTTTTAATAGTAGCAAATAAGACAACTTTGCATTTCTTACGTTACTTCCCGTCTGTTCTTCTGCAATACCAATTCTCTGCCTGAGTTTTCGTTAAAATCACCTTACATAATAACGTCTCAACTCACTCAACTGAAACCCATCTCTATAAAACCTGCCATCGGAAAGTTTCGGAATTTAAATTATTTCGTACTACCTCGAACTACAAAAAAAATCCTTGTTTTTTATAATCAATACGCCATTGTCTATTTTGTTTTCCCTAAATTTTTCAGTTGTGCGCTTGCGGAATGCTCGGCGCAGGGCTGTGGATGAGAATCAGCTATCCTTATCAATACGGGACTCTGATGCCTCAGTACAATTATGCATCGCTTGACATACTAGTACTAGCCACGGGCTGTGTCACCTTCGTCGTTGCCTTCTTCGGATGCTGCGGCGCCTGGTTCCAGTCGCGCTGCCTCCTCATCACGGTGAGTCTCGTTACGGAGGAAGAAAGACGAAGCAAACGACGACTCCCGATCATATTTAACGATCCGTTTTGACTATTTGTTGTTCTTGCAGTACTTCAGCTTGATCATACTATTGTTCTTGGCCGAATTCACCGTGGGCGCGTTGGCTTTCATCTTCAAAGACCAAATAGCGTCGAGATTAAGAAATGACTTGCTCACGGGAATTCAAGATCACTACACGGATAAGGACGTTCACGAAAGGGGCACTTTCGCTAATTTCTGGGATAACATACAATCGACGGTGAGTGAAAATTTTCAACGCCTTACCTGCAAAAGTATCGCTTAACATACGCCGTTTCCGTGGCCGATAAGTAATCCGCAAGTCAGCGCCTGATAAAAAACAGCCACCGGCAATAATCGTAAATACATTTTCTAACGATTTTTATAAACTTGAAAGTAAAGCTTCCGTGACTTGGTAGCGTATATACGAGTAGACACGGGTGTAAAAACGAGTGAGAGAGAAAGAAGGATTGCCGAGTATCGATGCGGGCTTTCACTTGTATATATACCAGCACGTGAGAGGCGCGTATACACGTTGACGCGCCATTGTTCAATGGAGCACAACAATGAAAAACAAAAAATGTCCGTAGAAACGAGAGTCTCAAAGTGGCAGCGAAAGAGCTGGTGGTGTACCTGGTGATTTCGATACTATCGCCTAAGACACGTATAAAGTAACCCAAGGTGGCAAAATATTTTATCGCTTCGTCACGAGGACTTAACGCTGCACTAACTTTTAATGCTGATAGATAAAACGGAAGAAAGTTTCCGAAATCGATAACGTATTTATTTGATTTGATTCTTTTATTCGGATTTTATACATTTCAATTGCATGATCGGTGAAAACTCAACTTTTTCGGTACACGGGTTGGTTAATTTTGAAAAGATTTCCTTGAGCGTTTTTCGAAGACGACATAATTAATAGAAAGTTAACAGAGGTCAATCGGCCTGTTGTAAAATTAGTACATGCCATTACTAAGTGGCGAGTCACGTTTTGAGGCTCAGCAATGTTCAATTACAAACGGAAAGCGACGATTAGTACAAAGCCGTTAATCAAAGAGAAAACATTAAATTGTTCGGTGTTAGAAAAACAATAAATAAATAAATAAAAAAGTAGCTATAGTTGTAGGCTTATAGACGTAAAAGAAAAATGCCAAGAGAGAACGGAGATATTAATTGTGAGTGGGCCCATTTAATTGTGACAGTTCCAATGCTGCGGCTACGACAAGTACTACGACTGGTACAAGATCAAGGCGTGGCCGCACGAGGAGCGAGTGCCGGACTCGTGCTGCCAGCTCCGCGAGCGCTATTGCGGCAAGCAGTACGACAACGAGGATCGGCAATTGGCCTGGTGGCAGGAGGGCTGCGCCTCGGCCGTCCAGATGTGGCTGGTGCAGAGCCTGCACTTCGTCGGGACGGTGGGCCTGGTGATCGGATCGATCCAGCTGTTCGGCCTCATCGCCAGCATGATCCTATTCTGCACGGTCAGGCACAAGCGATCGACGCACACCTACAAAAGTTACGATACCACGACGACCTAAATGCCGCGTTACGCGCGCCAAATTTAAGGTCTCGGAGAATCGGTCGCGAATTGAGAAAAATAATCCAAGTGTTGCGCATTCTTTTTCTATCCTGCAGCTCATCGACCGGTACGGCAGCCGAGGCGAGGTCAAGCTCTGCCGATTCTGGATGAGGAACAACTATTGACCTTTTGGTGATGATAGGCGAGAGAGAAAGAGAGTGAATGATGGTGGGGGATGGTCGTGGTGGTCGTCGTGGTGAGTCGTTACACGCGACTTTATATCGTTATACGCATACTGTGACGACGATTCTGACCGATACCTATAACACCATCCATATTCCGATCAACTTCCATCTCTTTCTCTTTCCTTTTCGAATAATCTAATCCGTTTTTCCTTACTGTTGATGTACGCATTGGACGATTAAAGCGGAACGAGTGATGACGCTCTCACCCCTTCCTCTCTCTTTCTCTCTCTCCTTCCATCCCCCGACAACCCTCTTCGCGCGACTCAGCACTCGTCGAAGATTTTTTTGGCTTCGTCTTTCGCACTTTAATCAGCCACCGCCAGCAACGGTGAACTTTTGTTGAACCTTTTATTTCTTTTGTACGATTCTATTTTTACGTAGATTATTATTATATTTTTTTCAATTTGCTAATGATTATTTCTTTTTTTTTTAATTGTGCTAACTAACGTTTATTAAGCGATTGCTGTCATTTGAAAAGTCGCTTCTTTCATATAGTCGCTTTGAGACTGCGTGAATAAATAAGGAAATTTATTTATAAATTTTTTGCTTCAGACATCTTTACAAAGATGTACAAGTATTACTATATGCCAATGTAGTGTTATATATTGAATTTAATACGTATATATTTTTTAATTTTATCTTATATCGATATATTTTTTTTTAATTAAAATGAAAAAAGTAATACTCGTAAGATCGAATGAAATATTATATACAGTGTTTTTGCTTTGCATGTTATCAAATAACCAAATTTATTTTGTAATGTTACGTTAATACTAAGTAGCTTGGTAGCTTATACTATTATATAGCTGACCATCAAGTTAATTAATATTTCACAGAATAAAACATTCCATTATTTTGTATTACTATATTTGGCTATGCAAAAAATTTTCTATGCGGATACATCTTTCCTTGAAAATTATTATTTATTGCTTAATGTACTGTCGTTTATACCAAAAATTAACTAATATATTTTTTAACTTTATCATCATTATACTTCATAATTTATTTACTAACTTTCACACAAACGTTTGTACTGATTAATTAACGCTGAAAATGTCTCATACGGTTAATTCCAACGTGCCAAACATTCAAGATAAAATTAAATGTGATATTATTTATCGGAAATGAAAAAAATAAAAGTTCATCCACTTAAAACTACGCCCATTCTACGACAATCATTAAAAAAAACTATCACGAAAACTGAACCAACAAATCTTCGACACGGCGATCACACGTGTATTTATATATATTCTAATGTGAGTGAGAGTTTGACTGTTAAAGAGTAATAATTATGTAATGACTGTTAATGAGTGCGAGTGAACAAGTTTACGTCAGCATACATTATATGTAAACCGTACACATAAATATATTGTGATTTAAGCACGGAATAATGATAACAGCACACATACCTTTTTTTTCCTTTAACTTTACATACCGATTCTCCGTTCTGCGACGATCTGTCGGGTCGAAAAAATATGCATGATTTACGAGTCGCGTTTCAAATCAAGCATTATGTTGCCTTATTCTCGACATTCTTGTAACACATTCGATGACAATTTCGTTGTTCTTTTTTTTGTTTCTGTTTTTTTTTTCAATGACAAAGATCAAGGTTTATTTTCGTTTTGTGATTAATACCATTGAATTGTTTATCATTCGATCAAATCATGTAATACTATGTCAATGTACGTAGCATATTCGATTGTAAAATGTTTTTAAATATGCAAAAAATTTCGATGATTTGTAATTGAATGAAAGCTTTATTTTTGCATGCTTATGTATACATAAATATTTATGTGCACGATATATTGAGTTAAGCACGCAATTTACAAAGTTTATTTTTCTGTTGTAAAAACAGAAATTTTATTTTTTACTATTTAATTACTATTTAAATTCTTCCAATGTTGTAAATTTTTTGCAGAGTCAATCAAACAGGGAGAATAACTCAGGAACCTGATTTTTGCAATCCTTTTTTTTCATTTTTAATAACGTCTACATACACGAAAAAAACACATTTCTACTGCAGAATATAGCACAATAAACAAGAATGTAAAAACTATCATACATATTTCCAAGCAACCCGACAGTCGTCAAAATATGTGAATATTTTGTTAATTGTTATGAAAAATAAAATTGTAAAAACAAAAAACAATCCTACATTGTATATTTTAGCAATATAAATTTGTCGTCGTACGTAAGCATAAGCATGGGAGCAAAAAACATATAGAATTTGCAAGTCGTAATTTTGACGTTATAAGAACTCACGATCATTCGTATAATTGTTTAAGAAGCAACGAGCAAACGACAATTACGCCTTGGAAAGGAGCTAAAGAAAACAACAGTGAATTTCTTCGTAATTACAAATGTTGAGCAAAAACGAAACCGGATAGTATAGTTAGCTCTCGTAGAGATTAGCCATGAGATTCGCAAATGACGTGTAAGCTGTGTTTAAGCGCACGTATGCACTTCTCTCTCTTGCGTCAACTGTAAATGGAACGTCGCGAAGATTTTGGTGTTGTGCGAAGAAAATAGAGAAGTACAGCAATATTCCTGTGAATCTCGATA
This sequence comes from Anagyrus pseudococci, assembly GCA_030522585.1. Classification (NCBI taxonomy): domain Eukaryota; kingdom Metazoa; phylum Arthropoda; class Insecta; order Hymenoptera; family Encyrtidae; genus Anagyrus; species Anagyrus pseudococci. The sequence goes on from JAPYYQ010001446.1 coordinate 22,963, forward strand.
ATTCCTACTTTTGTCAATTGCTGTTAATGCAACGTCATTGAAGTATTTTCTCTCTTTTTATTTTACATCCAAGTGTTCAAATAGGACATTTCCTATGCATTTTTTTATGCAATATAAACTTGAAGTATTATAAATAATGTATTTTTACATACGAAAAGAAACGTTGTTTAACCATGTGTTGATTGTCATAGATTATTATATATTCAAATCATGAAATGCTTAGATACGTATTAAGGTTTACTGAGGGGATTTATTCCGTACGCATTGTTGCTTTCGTTCGTGTTTTGCTTGTTAATTTGTAGAGCGCCAAAATAAGAAAAATGATATATCTACTACTAACAAGATTATTTAATGTAAATCAATTATATTTCACACGTATTATATTTCAATATATTGAAATTATAAAAATTCTTGTTAAAACTATTTAAAAAAAAACTTTTATAAATACACTTTTTACATTTATGCAACAATCTTCACTAACCTAATTATATGTACATATCTGTAAAGTATTACGTAGATGTAAAAAAAGTCAGCCGGCAATTTTCTCCTCTCATTTTTTTTCGCATTTTAATGTTACTGTAAGCCAACGAGCCTTGCTCCAAGATGATTAAGTGCTTCTGTTATGCCTCTCGATGTTTTCTTAGCAGCATTTACGGGTAACTGAATAACAAACAAATTTTTTTTCATTAGTCAAATAGAAATTATTGTTTTTGTTTGATTTTTTTTCTCTACTTTTTTTTAGATTATTATTTTGTAATCGATGTCAATTAGGTTTTTCTACTGCTGTTACGCAAGATTATAAGAAAAAAACCACGCGCGTGTCATAAAATAATTATTCAAAATCTTAAAAGATTTCAAAAGCTCCTTTATAATTTCGGCTTGCACAAGATTCGAGCAAAAGGTGACAATCTAATTTCTTCTTTTTTTACTTTTACATTCCTTCGCAGAACTCATTAACTTAACTGCAGAGTATTTAATCGTAATTATTAGGTAATCGCCTGTTATAAAAAAAAAGAAAAAAAAACAGTTGATTGTAAAACTACTTGATCGATCATCGAAATTTGGATGAGTAAACAGACCGGGTTTGTTATTAGCCAATAAATGCTACATATCTGGCGGATATAAAAATTCCAGTTATAAAATGAAATACAAGTTGGAACTTACGTCGACAATGGCATTGACGAAATTACTCAATCCTTCGAATCCGTTGACGAGTGCCCGACCAACACCAATGAACTTGTCCCCGTTATTACCATATTTTTCCTCTTCCTTGATATTATCAACTATCGGCTTGGGTTTCAATACATTTTCAAGAAGTGAACTCAGGGGGTTTGTCTTTTTCTTTTCGAAAAAGGCCTGATCATTTTCGCTTTCGAGTTTTGCAGTTTCGCGCGTCTTGGGCGCCAGAGACTGAAGAGTCGTGCGGCTCCTCTCGATTATGTCGTTCGCCGCACCGATTGCTCCAGCTACGTTGTTTTGTGTCTCGCTTGCTAATTCCTTGAAAAAATAAACGACATTGGCGTTTGATAAGGTAATTTTGATTTCCGGTTTCATAGACATGGAAGAGTAGTCAGCTATGTACAGGTACATATATTAATATCGTAGCAATCAAGCACTCCTTTGTACATTACAGAAACTAGTTTTTTTTTTTTCAAGTACAAATAGACGAACATAGTTTAATGCCCATCGAAATCGAAATTTAAAACAGACATTAAGTTTGATGAGTTGAAAAGATTAGATTAAACACATGTTAAAGCTATGATGAATACAGAGAAACCCACGAAGAAAAGCAAAAAATCTTTTTGGTTTTAGCAGAAAGTTGATCGACTGGTTACTTACTCTAAACCAGTTTTACCGCAGGCACAGATGTATGTTTTTTACAGCAGAACGATGGAGCAAACGAATTTTCATGTATGGAGATCTAAATGCACGTTGGAAAACTTTTGCGCAAGCGAGTCTTACCATGCGTGTGGTATATACAGGCATGTAACAAGTAACTTTCATCTTTTCTCGCATCTACAATGCAACGTACCGCTTTATATTACAGAGTGATTGATTTTGCCATGCTTTACACTATGGTATGTACATAGGGTCGTCTAGATTATGAGAAGAGAGAAAAAAAGCTGAGCGACGATTAGATGATGGTAGAGCTTTGATATTCGATGAAATTTAAATCTTGCACTATAGTACAGAGAATGAGAAAAAAGGAATATACAATACAGATAGCGTAAAATAATTGTAAATGATTTTTTTTCAAAGGAAAGCAGGACCGACGGTTTTATATGTTTATGTCTCATTTTATTCGACGTGAAAAGTAAATGTTTGTCATGCGTTATTTCATTTTCATTGGACAGTCCTTTTTCCTTACAGATGAAAAAGATAAGAAGACAAAGAATTTTAGATGTATGCAAAATTTGTTTGGAGAACACACAGACACATACACACATTTAATTACCTCGACTCTTTCGGCTATGATGTTTCGGGCTATCGCGACCGAATTTACCAATCGCCCTCTGCCAAATCTTAAAGTGTCCATCATTCGGTCTAACCACTCCTACAAAACGCCAAACAGAATTTTGATACACATGACCCTCTAGAGACGACACGTGGGCTAAATTCGCAAGCGTCACTTAATCGACGTTTCGCTCTAGAGTGTCGAAGGCCAATTGGTAATTTTTTGTTTTGCTAGAGGTCAAACACCTGTTTTCGTATGCACTCGACGTCTTTGTATATACTTGAGAAGAATTCCATTGACACGTATTACCGGTACGAAGATACAATGCAGATGTAAAACAGTTGTAACTTTAGTTTTACATACTTATTTATAAAGTACGAACATTTTTTACTATTTTTTTAAATATACATCCAGATCGTCAATATTATAAAAAAATTTAGTATTATAAAATTAAAAAAAATTAAATTATTTTTTTTAGTAAAGCTCCAAATTTTCTTTCTGTTTAACACTTTTTAGCACCTATTTATCGTATATCAGCAAGGTTCACACAATAATTTCAGGATTGCTACGATTCCTCTGCCATCAAAACTACTTGAAACCCTCCGATAAGTTTGGAAGTATTTTTTTCGATTATTCTGATATTAAAAAAAGGTTTGTTTTTTTAGTGCAATGAATTTGTTTAAAAATAAATTACGTTCACTAATATTTAATGCAGAATCCATAAATAAATTTGAACCATCAGAAATAACAATAATACTTCCAAAGTTACCGATAAACCGTACATTTAACTATCAAATTCTTTTTCTATATATGACATTCTGGTTAATTAAAAAAAAAATGTTCATCCCATGTTAATAAATAAATAAAATGAACTTTACCCTTCCATTCTGCAAACTGATGCTAACATCGGACTTGAAAGATTTTTCACTAGCCTTCTCGTCGCCCGTATCCAACGAAAACTTGATCGGCTCAGCATCGACAGCTGGTTTTCCCTCGATTTTAGAGCCGAGAGCCAATAAGAAAACAAGCACGTAACAGGTCTTCATTCTATTTTATTCCAGGTACTTCCCGGTGAGAACTTAACCAGACGACCGATCGTCAGTCACTGTGATCAGCGCGAGCTCTCTTCGTATGCTAACGCCGGCTAAGAAACCTTGGACGTGGACGTTGCGTCAGTCGGCGACTTTAACTCTCCACTTTCGACTACCTATGCGTTCGTGCGGTGGATTGTCGTGTGTGCCGGAGAGATGCGTTTCTGAAACACATATATATGTAAAAACGGACACGAACTGTACCGTTAAATTGAGACTGACTTTTATTTTGTTGGATATTGTAAAATGGAAGATTGTAATGTATCATTATTTCATTTCAGAGAAATGTGTATTCTAAGGTACAAGATTGAATTTATGGGTTGGTATCCTGTTAGTATAAATATTTATGAAGTTATGCTTGGATTTGTAAATTATAAATTTTTATTACAGTAAAGTTACCAGTTACAACTTTTCTAAAATCTTAAGAGATATTGATCGTCTGACAAGTACACAAATTAATAGCACTGAAGTATCTTCAATAAGTACTGAAAGTTAATAAATTTAATAAGGTCCTGATAACTTACGAAGAATTGATAATGGATTAGAAAAGGTTATTCTTATATAAAGTAGTTTGATATGCATTAGAGTCATCGTACGTTGCATCCAGTTAATCATGTGCATCGTAAACATCAAATTCTTTCGCAATTTGATTTACTTTCGAATGGCTACCGAAGTGAAATCCTTGCGAATATCATAACGCATACAGTCGAAATTCATTAATAAAATATTAGTCTTTTTTTTCATTTTACAGATAAAATACTTCGAAAAAAGTCTATAGTAAAGTTCAACTAAATAGTAAGTGATTAAGAACAAATATAACAGTACTTTTTTAGCATTACTAAATCATTAATAAATTATTACAAGCCATTTAAATATTCACATTCTTCTAAAATGACTGTTCACGAAATAAATCAGTTTTAAAGTAATATAAATTTTACTTTATCTCCGATTAAAAAAATTCTTTGATTCTTATCCCGTGTTCGATGAAAAAAAGTAAATTTTTTACTCATAAGATACGCAGTTCTAATTCACTCTGCAAACCCCAAGAATTTCACTCGGCTACTTAATAATCTTTCCAGCATTCTCTTGATTGTTTTTCTTCTTACTAAAATCTTTCCTCGAATCGGTTAACAGAAAACTTGAAAAACTCACGATTTTTGCGAAGTCCACGAGTCGCACTTGATAAAACAGAATCTCAACGTACACAATAAACAATAACTACGTACAAAACGTGGCGCGCGTGGATATTGTCAATATAATATCAGAGAGCCAGGTCGAACGGAAAGCTGGTATCTGGCTCGGCAACTCTCAGCTCAACCGTCCGTGTGTTCTCTCTCGTACGCCCCTCTTACGACACGGACACGCATACACTGTGTTCCGGCTCTCGAGAGCGCTTTCTCTCACGTTCAAATCCGCGCGCGGGCCCCAGCCACTCCTTAAAGGTATCTTTTTCTCTCTCTCTCATTTTGCCGGCGTTTGCGCGCGTAGATAGGATATTAAGAAAAATTAATTACTGATTCGATAAGCGGAAACATTTCACGGAATTCGATACGTGAAAATTTGAAGGTCAAAACGCGAATGCGAGAACATCAAAGGGGATTGACCGACTCAAAGTAGTTTATGCCGCTTTTTCCTCTTTATTTTTTAGACTACGCATGTTTTGATGACAAAAAAAATATTTTCATGATTTGAAAGCAATAACTCATTTGTTGCTGATACTTTTTGTGTATTTTATCATCTTACTGACGATTACAAAGCTTATGTTTATTGTTTCATTTTTTTCACAGAATTTTTTTTATAAAAATTATATCGATACATATGTAAATAAATAGTTACTACAGATGATTATAATTTAATAACAATACAACGCTATGTTTTTTTAATACTTTTTGTAATAAACGACTTACGAGTACATATAAATATTCTTATTATTATACAAGTATAAAACAGCGTTTAAAGATCATTGCTTCTCAATTAACTGCTAACTTTATTGTCCAAATATTCTATTCAGTATACCCGCCAGTCCAGTCGTTGTTCTTCTAATGTATAAATAAAAAGTTAGAAGCTAAAACGTAGATGAACATTTATGACAAATTGAAATTAATTAAAGTGCAGTGTTATTATCGTATTTGAAGCATTACTCACATTCGTTATGCTTCTGGCTAAAACACTCGAAATATCATAATCATTTTCCTCGCTGTCATTTTTCTCGTCGCTTTCGTCAACGGAAATGTCATTATTCTCATCGTCCTCTTCTTCTTCTTCGGATTCTGGTGGTAGTTTTTCTATTTTAACATCCGGCACTTCCCATGACGACTGCTCTTTCTTCTCAGCTGATTTCGATTCGTCCGACTTATCCGTATCGCCAGGCGTCGATCGTTTACCATTCGCGCGGACGACTGAGTTCGTGGATGATCGGGCTTTATCTTGATCGACAATTTTACTCGAGGATACTTTTTGATTCATTTGATTTTCCGCCGTTAATGGTTCGACTTTGCTATCGGTTAATTGTGGGGAATTGATCTTTTTCGGCCTTCTGGTCGATATCAATCCTTTTCCATTCAAGCTTTTGTTTACGTTTGATCGTATTTTTGTATCGGGAATTTTATCCTTTGCCGGCGAGTTCATTGTTTGTGAAACTGACGGTTGCTTTTGCACTACTTTTATCGGTTTAGATTCTTTCTTGCTTTTCATTTTTTGCGAACTTGGTATAATAAGAGTACTAGGGATTTCTAAACTTTCTCCTTCTTCCGACGTTCCTGATACCTTTATTTGATCATTGAATGGATTTGATTCTACACTGGATTCTATTTTCTTTGAATCGGACATTAAGTGAAAATTTACTTTGTCAGGATTTGGTAAAAATGACAATGGTATTTCCTTGGAATATTTTCTTGGGAAAAGCTCTTTGTTTACTTTCGGTAGAAAATCATCATGTGAATCTTCTTTTGGTTTTACTAAATTAACGGGAGTTGTCGTTTGTGATTGTTTCAAATTCTTTAATTCAAATAACTCCTGGCTATCATCTTCGGTTTGATTAAAATCTGACAAGGCTGGTAAAACTACATCTCTGGAATGCGACGAAGCTGATTGTACTTCTTCTGAATTTTCATGAACTGAATGTCCAGTGAATTCTGATTCGTTTGAATCTGTATTCGATGAACTGGCTTCTTTCGATTCAGGCTCTATCAATGATTTTGGAGATGTGCTTGGTACAATCTTAGTACTGCCTAATGAGTCTTCGGAATTCACAAGTGACGCTGATTTGATATTTTTTGAATTAATGAATGAATTCATGTTTCTTGTGTTGGTTAATGGTATTGATTGTATATCTAGATTGTCGAATGGCAATGGATTTCTTAGATTCCAATTCTTTGAAGAAATTGTTCCTTCGCCATTTAAATGATCTAAACGAAAAGAATCTATTCCGTCGGATATTCGTTCTGACACCCCAGCTCTAAAAGTGTCATATTCTTTGCTATTCGATACTGCTCTTTTGACTTTATTACTATGAAAATTACCGTCTACAATGTACCGTAAAATTCCGTGTTTACTGTTAAAAATAGTATCTACAAAAATATAAAAAATTAATTAATGTGAAACAACATGTAAAATAAATATAAAATTATAAAATTTTACATCAAATTTTACAATAATTAGTAAATATTATTCGTAAAAAAAGAAAATTAAATTATTCATTTATCACCTTTTTTAAATATTGGCTCACGTCCTTTTATTTTGTCTATATCCATATATTTTTCAGTGCAATAATAATCATTCCAGTCATTATACGTCATTTTATTATTTGGCGTTGTACTATCCCATTTATTATTCTTTGTAGCTTCATTTTTCTTGTGACTTTTTTTGTGATGTTTAAAAGCATTATTGGAATTATAATCACGCGATTTCGATGAATGTAATTTTGTAAACAATCCTGATTTATCATTTGATTTTCCAATTAGTGCGTAAAAGGTATCTTCTGGATCATCTGCTGGTACATTAAGTATTTTCGTATCGTTATCCTTGTGCAATACTTGATGAGTTTGTTCTAAGAGCGGAATTTTATTACTTGATTTTTTGTTAATAGTTTCATAAGCATATGGCAATGTAGTAGTGTCGTTATTAAGATCTGGCTATAAACGAAAGTAATAAAATTGTTTAACAACGAAAGTATAACAAAAATTGGGATTAAGTTAGAAATATTGATGTAGATAAAATTATGAATGTTTATCTGTCAATAACGATAAATTAATTACCTTAATCGTATCCGTATTTAATGGCAGCGAGTAACAGTGTAGAATGAGAAAATTTAAAAAGAGATATAGTTGAAGCTTCATAATTTGAATTTTGAAACCTACAAAAATAATCCTTAGACGATGACTCTTGATTAATGTAGAATATTAACATCTAAAAACACTCACCGTAATAACTCTTCACAAATGCTTAACTGACAGGTTGAAATTTAGATTTTAGTAGAAAAAATTATATTCGATACAAATATTTGCATTTTTTAACAAAACCATAAACTTTTTACCACCGCATCAGCGTACGACGTTAAAAGTGCATTTACTACTCACTAATTTTCACTGAACCATATTATTTTTGTTTAAAAAAATTAATTGCTCCAATGTGTTAATATTCTACAACTTTTTCAAGCCATGCTCCTTTGAGTAACTGAAAACTTTTCAAGTTTGCATTTCCTTTTATTACTTGCACGTATAATTTATCTGATCTTGACAACGGCTACGAATACGTGATATATCAGTCGGAAAATCTGTATGTGCATTATTTAATCGCAATTCAGGACAATCGCTAATCGTAAGATTGAACTTATAATCGTCAGTCTGGTTTTATATTTAATTCTCCAGTTTTCTCAACTTTCCAGGAATTTTTTAAAGATTTAAATGACAAAAACAAGAGAAAGTGTAAAGTGTACAGTGGTTTTCGCATGGTAAAACTGAATGTATTTTTAATACCGATAAAAGATTTCTACCTTATCAATAGTGGTTTAGTTACTTATCGATTACCGATTTTAAATTTTATAGGAAATACATTGTTAATGTTTAAGAATTTCTGCACACTTTCTACCATTTCAACTTTAAATAAGATTATACTATTTGTAAATCGAATAGCTTCTTGGAATGACAAGAAAAACTTCCAGTGAATTTGAATTTCTAAATTGAAAAAATTGTTGAGCGAGTGTTTTACGCGAAACATTTGCGAATCAATTATTCACAACAATACAAATACATTATGATTGCGCTTCAACAATAGTTTCTTCATAAACTGTGAATTTGTATTCAGGCGCCAACTTAGTCACGATGGTTTGATTAATATGTGTTATTATGACAATACGTGCTCTCCAAGAATATGTTGGTTTATACTGATCGTGACTTGCGGACGTTTATATTTTTTCAAACATTTTCGATAAAGACAAATAATCTGTTCTCGCGGTTGACGCTTTCTTTTTTAAATATTAAATATATATATTCTGAAAATCGTTGATGCATCATTAACAGATCATTAAGAGATAAACACTTTTAAGATAAATTTTTCATTAGAAATTTAACAGTTGCTTTGACTCGTTAAAGTGAAAGGCAATTACCCATAAAAGAGGTGATAAAACAAACACATAATTTTTTTTTTTTATACATTTTATTCAAATAACGTATTTAATAAATTCAAGTAATTTATACATAAATTGAAAACAAATTAAAGTATAAACTTAAGTACAAAACTATATTAAGAATCATGCATATTCATGTATCTCGATGCACCCGTCATAAATCAATAAATAAAATGACTTAAAATTTAAAAAAAAATAATAATAGACAAAAAACGCAAAATCAACGCAAATGTACGAAACTTCGAACTTCAACAGACAACAAAACTAACGTTAATTCATGCAAATTTCATCAAGCACGCAGTTCACGTGCTGCATACGAAAAATGCCAATGTCATTGGATGAATTTCAGAGGTAAAAAACGAGTATTAAAGAGAATTGCTTCTTTTTTTTTTTGTAAAACAAAAGAATACGTGCACTGTTATTTTTAAATGTTATTCAGCTAAACAAGCCTAGTTTACAGTTGCATGAAACAAAAAATCGGTAAATACAAAATGTGTTTATTCGTAAAAAAAAAGAAGAATAATGCTTGCGATTTATTTCTTTTTGCCAACGTGGTTCTTTAAAAGCTGATTCACTGCGTTTAAGGCCGAAATTGGGATCTGCAAAGGAAAATAGACGCAAAATTTTAAAAAATCATCGCGCAAACTAAGTTATATATAGACATTATAATGAGCAAAGGAAAATAACGTACGTTGAAAATGTCATCGAAGAGAGTGCCTTTGTTGCGAGTCTTGCTGCCTACATCGCTTGCCGAGTCGGTTGATCTGGTGAAAATTCCATAGGGCCAAGGCTGCCGCGCTGGTGGTCTCTTTGTCGGCGGTGACTCTGCCGGCGGCGCTTCCTCAGCTGCATCGGGAGATTCAATGGCATTGTGAGAGGTCTTGTTGTTTGCGATCGGGGCGACGCGTTCGGCTAGCCGCTTCTTAAAGTACCAGCGAGCCGGGTACTTGCTCTTTTCTTCCGACTCGTCTTCTGTTCCTTTTTCTTTTCGTTCATTTCGTTTTCGACGACCATACACGAGCCCACCACACACATGAATTGACGATTTATTATGCGTTTGTCTTAAGGCATGCAAGCAAGCGCTTATGTGCGACTCTGGAGGGAGAAGTAGCTGCAATTCTTCGGCATGCGAGATTTATTGTTCGAGGCGGGAGGAGGGAGAGAGAGGAAGAGTTTGTCGTTCTCGGCTGACGCGAGATGAATTTGTTGAGTCGAAAGGGGGAGTTACAAGGAGGAGTACGTAGGTAGTTTATTTTTTTCTTTTCGGTGGTTAATCATCCGGTCGCTTTCGATTGTTCGACTCTCTGGTGAAACTTGGCCGTTCGTTCGTTCGGGAGGTTATTCTTCAGTGTGTAAGGGAGCTTTGTAAGTTACGTCTGAATTGCGAGGTACACGATGTTTTGTACTAAATGGTACTTGTACAGGATCAATCATACGGTTGATCTTTAAATATTGGAAACTGCGACAGCATTTATACAGTAGGTGTTTTAACTTTTTTTATTAAATAGGGTAATTAGGATAAAACATAATTTTCGAAGTTCGATGTGTTTGCAACATGTTTGTGAAATTCAAGGAATATAAGCGATTGAATGCAAAAGCTTTAGATTAGAACACATATGTTATATTTAAGTTGGAAAGTTAAAGTTAATGTGAATAAGGAAAAATAGATTTATTTGTTTTAGTATGATTTTAGTGATAATAAATCAGCTTTCGATTATTCAACAAGGAAGAATTACTTTACATTTTAAATTTGTTACACACTTAAATAAAAGAAAATAGTTTACCATTATTTGCAGAAGATGTCGCGTTTGCGATAGTGCCAGAAGAAGAAGAAGAAGAAGATGATTCCTGAGAGTGAAATATTCGATGGTAAAAAGTAGCAAACGATATGAATTATTTTGGCCGTAATTATCAGCAAATACACCACACAAATATGGGAGACACGCAACATGATTTTTGCAAATGTGATTTTAAAATGATGTGCTCTCATTTTGATAAACTTGAAAATTTAATCAGACTTATAACCTTCCGTCAAGTACCTTTTATTATCCATCAAATGTTTACAATATCATTTGTAAATTTATATAAAAAAACTGCATTACTGCACCACCTTTCTAACAGCTCGGAGGAATTACTTTTTAAAACGTTTTTCAAAAGAACTTTCAATAGTTTACCTTAGTTTCTCCAGTCGCGTATGCAGCCGCTGATGTATCTGCAGCAGCGGTCAGCTAAAATTTGAAATTCAACCGTTACCAATTTCTTCATTAAACCCGACAAAAGCCACAGAGCACAGACGCTACTCACCTCGTTATTTTTCTTGTTTCGATGGATGACCTGGATATTTTTGCTTCGCGTCTTGTCCCCCCTCAGAATGGTATTCGTTTTTTCAAGATCCAAATTGCCGGCCGAGGAGCTCGAGTAGATTTTGCCCTCGGGTCCGTTGAGCGTGCCATCTAGTCCGGCTTCAGCGGCGGGACCTCCATCGCCAACCGTCGAGCCGGCGTAGATTTTGCCTTGGGGTCGTGGTCCGGCTAGAGAGCCAGCGAGTCCCGCCTGGGCTTCCGGGCCCCCGTTACCCAGTCCCGCTCGCGCGTGAAGGCCGCCAGCTGCAACGGAGAGTTGGTAATAATTTTTACCGCCTCTCTCTCTCTCTCTCGCGTAATCGCGTAATTATTCCGCGAGACCCCGAGAGAATTGGCCAGGTGATTGATGACGAGATCGGTAAGGAGGTGTCTTCTGGCGCAGGGTGGGTAGGTATAGGGACCGAGGGCTTTGCGAGATACTGGATGGGGCTTCTCGCGGGACGGCTGCTTGATGGATGTCGATTGAGAAAAGAGAAAATTGTTGATTTTTCGACGGGGGAGAAGCATTGGCTTACGTAAACTTATTGTTAGTAGAAAGAAATACGGGATGCTTTGGCCGCGATCGCGCACGTTATCGATAATTTAAACGGCATTTAAGCGCGGAGATTTTAATGAGAGAGCGAACATTTTTTAAATTAGTTTTTTTTTAGATTTTTTTGTAAAAGGATAGACTAGAAATTAAAATGTCATGCAGTTTTTTTTTGTACGAATGATTGGCACAAGATTAGCGATGTGTATGGTTATACATTTAAAATAACGTTCTAAATGTAAGGATATACCAATTATTGTGAAATTAAGCTGTTGTAACATCAACATTGTGCATGTCTTATACTCTGTTTTACTACGGATTTAATTGGAAAATTATAGGCCTCGGACTTGTTTTTCTAAAAATTTCAAACGAATAATGGAGAAATTTGAATCCACGAAGAGCTGATCCACAGTTGTAGATGCATTCACTTTCAAAGCATCGGCAATTTATCGATAATACGAAAAGCTCTTAATTTTGCACGATGTGTAAATAGTACGTAATTATAATGAATAACGCACGAAATGTTTATTACCTTTGCGATAGCGTTATCGAATATTTGTAATTGTTTAATCAATACCTATAAGTACGCTAACAAAAAAAAATGAGAGAAAGAGAGAAACAAAAAAAAACTTTAGAAAGTCATCTTACCGGGTCCACCATCGAGGCTACCTCCGAGGCCAGCACTGGCGTGCGCACCGCTCGGTGTGCCGGCACTCGCGTGTAAGCCGCCATCGGCCTTTGAGCCTGTAAGCAGACCGCCCAAGCCTGCCTGTGCGTGGTAGCCACCGAAGTTTACTCGAATGCCGCCTTTAGTGAACTGGATAAACGGCAACTGTGGGGAAAAAAAGAAACATTTATATATCATGTCGAATGATAAAGGAAATATTTTAATGGGCTCTCCCAAATCAAAAGTTGAAAATTTTGTTTATTTTCATATTCAAATCTTGAAATTTGAAATAAAAAAAAGAAATATTGGTACATTAGTAAATTTGAATCGTAAACAAAAAAAATGTCCTATTTGCACACGCGAGCTAATTTTATAAACTGTAAAACTTTTTTTTTCTAATCCTAATCACTTCCACGTCAAAACCAGAAATGCAAAAATGTTCTCTTTTCATAGTTTGCCCGGTGAATAATTATGTTAAGCATTGCTCAAGCGAATAAAAAAAAACTTTTTTCCAGCTAACGAATTCATTCCAATCAACTCATTAGATCGGACCATAAGATTATTCAAACTTTGGTCGAATACGCGTAGCTGTAACTTACATATAATAAAATTCGTTAACATTACAATGTTGACCACAAATAAATCAACGGCCAACAAAAAACCGCTGCTAACTACTTTAGCAGTGTGCTTTCTCAACAATAATATTTATCTGAAATACAATTTTTGTATCTTTTGTAACAAAATTAGGAAA
>JAPYYQ010001447.1:0-33314 GCA_030522585.1 Anagyrus pseudococci
GGGTCCTCAAGCCATTCTGACTTGAATGCTCTTGCTTGGGTCTACCAAGCAGGATCGGCGGTGCTGCCAAGCTATTCCAGCCGGAATTTTTTTTCAGTGCAGGCTCTCGATCCTTTGGCGTAACGGCACCCAATAAATCCGAAACATGGAGAGGAGGGCTCTCGGGTGACGAGAGACGCTATATAGGCGGCAGAGTGTGGCTCGCCGCAAATCCCGCTGCAGCCGACGCGTAGCGTTACGTAAGGCCTCGCCCTGTGGTATTTTTACGTGCAGCTCTCTGTCGGATACGTATCGGTAGGCTAAAATAGCTCACTTTCGAGAGAGAGAGAGAGAGAGAGAGAGAGAGAGAGAGAGAGAGAGATCAGTCATATGCTCGAGGATCTGCTTCGACTGGGAGGCGATGCGTCGTCGTGCGCGGATGACGAGCTGCGTGTGTTGTATGGCTGACGTCAGCGAGGGGAAGAGGGCTCGGGAAGAGCAAACGCTATGGATAGCGTTCGTTTGTTTACCTAGCTCTTTTTCCGTTTCGAGCGTTTATTAATAGAACACTGTGTGCGCTAACCGCACCTGCCCTTTGTGAATACAAGCTCGAAGCTTTAATTAACAGTCGACGTAATTTTCGTCATTTCTCCGCCTGATGAATATACACGAGCAGCGTGCGTCCACAGCTTAGAAAGCCGTGATTGACGCGAGCTTTCTTGCGTGCAAGCTCGCTCGATGTCAACGCTCGCACGAGAATGCGCGAGCTTTTTTCCGAGGGACAAAAGAAAATGACGCTGATGTAGAGAGGGAGCTGTCCTTTTTTGGCGGCGAGTAGATCGAGCCGAGAACGATCACGGGATTGGCGCCGCTTGTCCAAGGTGAGGGAGCGCGTGGCTCTCGAGATGCCTAGACGACTCCGAGGATTCCTAATATTAGCCGGACCATTTGGCGCGTGGATTATCAGAGTTGCTCGCTCTGGGAACGGAAAAGCTCGTGCTTGCGGGAGGGGACAAGACGCTTTAGCGCTGAGATATCTCCCGGTGTGTTTTTTTAATCGATTTCCATGCGTCTTCGATGATTGATTATCCATTATTGCTTGGCGATGGATAATTAACGTGATATTCTTTCTGCCGTGCGCGCGATCGATTAGCTCTCGAGGAAAAGCTCGGCTTTTTTGTCATTGGGCGTTTGACGAGAGCAGCTTGAGAATCGACCAAGAGGAAGTTTCGAGAGGAAGTAAAGACTGTCTGAAGAGGAGGAATTAAGTTTCCTCGGAAAGTTTCAATGCAATTGGCAGAAATTTCATCTCATTATGAAGCCGGTTGGCCGTGCGCCGCAGGAGATTAGAGGACTTTTACAATCCGAGCAATGTCGTTTAGTTCTTGCAACGGAGACAAGAATTGTTCCTTTGTAACGTACATAAGAAAATAAAACATTGCTTAAAATATTCCAAGCTTTTTCATCGAAAGCCACTTACATCGGAAAATAAATAAAAACACTTCCGGCCTACCTATATCCCCCATAGCGAAGAAAACCAGAGAGCACTTCCCATGGCCACACACCAGGAGAGCGTTACAAGCGCGGCAAGAGGCAATATCGATCCAAGCGCCAAAGCCACGCGAAAGAGAGCTTTTTCTTATACAGCAAGCTTTCCGAGCGAGCTTGTATAGAAAGAGCAAGAAGACGGGGATTGCTCTACGTGCTCTACGCGAAAGAAAATCATTACTCGCAGCAACCGATACGCCGGTAATGTATGTAGGAAAAGCGTATGGGATAAATCGCGGTGAAATATTCAGAAGCGAAGGATCGCGCGCCCGCGAGCGCGTATACACGCGTATAAGGGCGGAGGGAGGACCGGGGGAGGGTGGAAATGAGGTCGACAACCCTAGCGGACGGACTCTATACACGTGCGGGAGGGGCTGATAGTGTGCGTAAGAGAGGGAGCGTAGCCCCGACTGCGGAGCGTTGCATCCAGATATTGACCGAGAAGCGGATGTGCTTTATCCCTCTCTTTCTCGCTCCCTCCTCCCCCGAGGGCTCCAGCGGGGAAGAGAAGTAGGACTCCGTGGGGAGTCACGACGACCCTTTACTCCACTATACTGTTTTATCTTATGGCCCTTTGCAAGCTCACTCTCACCCTATATAGCGAGATTTCGCGTGAGTAATAAACTGCTCTGTCTCTTTCTGACATTATGAGGCGCGTTCGTTGTGTGTAAGGCGAGTTGCGCCGTTTTTTTTGTGTTGGAAATAAAAAAAATAAAAAAAAATAAAAAAGAGAGAGAAGAAGAGAGACGAGCCGTGCGGTATATCGTGAATATTCTATTGGGGATTATAATTGTATCCACAAAGTGACGAACGTAATGACGTTGAAAATTTATTTAAACCCAAGAGAGAGAAAGAGACCTCATTGACGTAGTAATCGATGCCACGCGACAATTCGCGCAGCTTACGGCCAAGGCGAGAGGGTAATTTCTCTCTCTCTCTCTCTTTTTTCAGATGAAAATAAAACGCCGACATACACGCTTATCTCTCTCTATCTCTCTCGTCGGCACTCCGTCTTACGATATTTATTACACATTATTGTGGTCAAGGCGAGAGAGTGCTCATCCCGCCGACCGGACACTCATTATCCCCCGAGAGCGGCTATATACAAAGCAAGTGTGCAGGCCGCGTCTCTGATGAAGCAGCAATATATACGGCGGCCGCTTCGTCGTAGTCGCTTATCCGTTGAATCACCGTTATATTTTTTCCAACGGATTTATCATCGCCGAGCGATTACTAATCGGGCGTGTCCTCGGATTCCGCGCCAACCGAATCGCGAATCGTCACCGCAGAGTCGCTCGCAAAAGTATATAACACACAAAGCGCGCGAGTAAGAGAGCTGGCGCTTAAAAATACAGCGACAACAAAATAAAGTAGAAGAGAATACGCGACAGAGAAAGAGAGAGAGAAATCCGGCGCTTGTGCTATTATTAGCGCTCGCGAGATCGCAAGTGGTCGCAACAGAGCCTCGCGGAGAATATGAGCGAGGGGGTTGGAAGGAAACAAACGCGGGAAGATCGCCAAATTCGACGGAAGCAAGCCGAGTGTCTTATCTTTTCCTCTTACTTCCGTCGCCTTCTCCCCCCACCCCCGGCTGCTACTTGTTTCTCGCTCATCTCCCCGGAGTTATTGGCTATCGAGGCCTGCGCGCAAAGCGCCGGCAGCACGCGCGCTACGCCTCTTCCAAATAGATTTTCGGATGGATCAGCGTTTAAAAATACATTCCGGATAAATAAAGTGCGGGGAGGTGTGCGATGCGAGAAAGAGAGAGTGGCGGGGGGGGGGGGGGAGAGGGTATACAAATCGAGGGCACGACTTTAAAGCTTTATTATTCCTCCTTTAAATGTTTGAGAAACAATATAAATATTTCTCAAACGTTTTTATTTCCAGAGCCACGTACATACTCGACGCACGCGCCGCTGCTGCTCGGAATACCCTGGCAATTAAGTCATCGCTGCTGTTCAGATAAAAAAAAGTCGCACAGTCACCGATTAATGGATTTGTCAAAATTATACACCAGTTTACTATCTGTAACACGTGCGATATATCGGCAAACCGATAACTATCCAGCTTTACGTATACATATAGCACGGCTAATCCGGTATGCCGAAATACCGCGATGCCGTAAAAAGAGGAAAACACTCGAGAGCGGTGGGAAAATAAAAATAAAAGGAAGGCTTAAGAAAGTGAAACTCCAGACACAAAAGCCGGCGAGACACCTTTCTCGAGAGCGACACGCGTAGAAAGTATCGAAGCGCGCGCGCGCCTATATATCTTTCACCTATACAGAATCTCATAAACGAGAAACATGCTGCCTTTTTTATATACCTTGTACACCCTTGCCCACGTTCGGTTATTGAATTAGATTCAGCTAATATCGGACTGTATCGGATTACAGGGGAGGAGGAGGCTCGGGTTATAGAAAGCCGGCGCGTCTCCTGGGGGAATCCCAAGGCGGCGTTCGATCATCGATCGGCCAACAAAGTGTCAATTATGCCGCGTATTCGCGAGAATTTCATGATCCCCAATACCTCGCGCGTATTGGGAATAACCAAGAGAGAGGGAGAGAGTCCATTTGATGAATTATTTCTCAAGCCCCTACATATTCGGGTTGACACGATACCAGTGCACGAGTAACAAGCGTTATAATGCTTATCCTCGCACGCGTGCTGCACAGCGCGATCGCGAGCGAATCGTTGGCGCGCGATAAGGCATGCACCGCGATTGCTTTGCAAAACAACGCATCTTTCGCTACATAAGCACCTGAACGTCACAAAATGCAATCGGCTATGCAGCCGACATTGAGGAAAGAGAGATAAGGGGCTTGTGCCTGCGGCAGATGCGTCCGATGCTCCAGATTCGCGAGCATTTGGTGCGCGGCGAACGATCGCGGCCGGTCGATTTATCGAGCGCCCTACCGGCGCCCTGATAAATCGGCCAGCCTACTCTCTCTGGCCAGTGTAATGAAGGGAATATATTCGCACAATCGCGATATTCGATTTTCCGCGGAGAATTACGATGCGCGTTGGTATAACGGACATCTCCCGAATTTTTGGCTCGATCTCCTGGTATTTTCCACGCGGCATATCACGAGAGAGAGAGAGAGAGAGAAAGAGGGATAGCTAGCCGGACGATAACGAATATTTTTAGGGCCCGGAAATAATTTTCGAGGAGGGTCTCTCGCTCGGCCCGCTCTCGGGGCTTATGTAAGCCGCTGATAAAACTTTGAGATTACGCGCCAGCGGGAGTTGGGTAACGGATAATAAGGTTGGAGATAAGATCGAGAGAGGCAAGTGTTAAGAGCTTGGGGACGAGAGAGTGACAGTGTGCGCTGGGGCTTTCTTTTTTTTTCACGTTCCGAGCTGTCGGGTTAATAAGCCGCGCTCTGATTTGCGGAGGAGGCTGCGCTGGAAATTTGAAATTTCCAGGGGTGGACAGGCGAGGCTCTCTCACTAGCCGGCAGACGCGCGCTCATACATTCTTCATAAGAGTCGCGCGAGCGGCTGCTAATATGGAGTAAGGCCTTTCATAAATGCATGGTATTTTTGAGGAATTTCAATGTGCTTATTAGAATTTCAACGTTGACACGATACTCGCGTTCTACGAGCTAATTATTACGAGGTTAAATGCTCGTTTGAGTTTTTCCATCGCTGTCTTTTTCTCATTGCAAGGAATGGAGGTAATTTTTAAGATTCGATTTGACTTTTTCGAATAACAAACGCCACGACAAAGAAAAAACCCATATTCGATAAAATTATGTAAGAACGCACTTGTCACCTACAGCCAGACCAATCGATCATACCGTATCTCCATTAATCCAGCGTCTACCCTTTACGCTTTCACGTTTATGCAAACAAACTTACCCAACGAAGCAATTAAAAAAAAACCCACAGGGTATAGTAAAAAAAAGAATTTTTTGCTATACAGTTTAAATTCCAAACGAGACCGACGCGGTCGTCAACTATATAGATGTAAACAAACGCTGGATAGTCGAGAAGCCGGTGAGCACACATAGTCACGGACAGCCGGACACCGCAGATAAATCGTTATATACAGCGTATACAGCCACAGCAGCCGCGAAAAGCTGTGCGGCGCGAGAAAGTCGCGAAGCAGAAGGACCATAGAGCAGGGAGCGAGCGAGAGAGAGAGAGGGAGAAAGCGGGGAAAGGAGAGAGAGGTGCGATGCTCCGAAATCCTCGATATCCGGATATACATCTGTCGATGTGGCTCGCTTCTGTGTATGTCTGAACAGAGGAGCACGAGAGCAGCTCTCCCGACACACACACACACACACACACACACACACACGCAGAGTCAGGCGAGAGCGATCGACGACTCGCTGTTATATTTGCGCTCGGTCGTGTGCGGCCCGAGTATTGATTCCCACGCGTTCTCCCTCTCGCTCGTCCCTGCTGCTACTCGCGCTGCTTTTATTTCGCGGCCCCGCGTCCGACCTCCTTTCCAACGCGACAGACCACACACACACCCAGAGGCCCGAGAGCGTTGTCGAAGAACGGGACCGCCGTTTAATTTTTACTTTATGGAGGAAGAAAAATCAAAGTTCCATCGCGTTGTCGTATAGCGAGAGTACAGCGATAAACATTGCCACGCGGTACTTCTCCCGCTATATGTATATAGTAAGAGTGTTCGTGTCTGTGTGTATGGTTTGTACGACGAAGAGGAGGGTGGTAGCCATACGCCAGCGGGCATATCGACGTTCGGGCTGGTCAGGGTCTGGGGCGCGCGAGGGGGCTGGGCCTTGCAGTGCAGCCAGAAGGGGGCAGCCAAAAGGGTGTCGTCGACGTCGTCCTCCTCTTCCTGCCCCCGCGAGCGCGCCCACCGTTTGCTTCGTACATACTGGGCAGCCACGGGGTATTAGCGGGGGCTGTATCGGCGCATGCGCGTCTCCTGCTCTGCTGAACTTGGGCCGGTTTCGTTTAATATCGACTGTAAACATTGCGAAACGTGCGTGCGTACGAGTGTGCACGGGGGGGAGGGGCACAAGAGTAAGTTGTAGAGCGGGTTGTCGCAATTTTAAAATCCGCCGAGCCGTGTGTACGCTCGAACGCGTTTCAAAAGTTGCCGCCGCTCTCTCGCGGGAGGTGAACTCGGAGGAGGGAAGATCTGGTTATCCGATGAGGACAGAGAACGTCTGGCGCTGCAGAGGCCTCGTGGACCTCTGCTGCTGCAGCAGCCCTACGAAATCGATAGTCCCATTTTCGGGCCGAGGGCAGACGGAGAGCTTAGCCCGCATAGTCGCGATATCGCATCGATTACTCGACGGCCTTTACTCTCTCGGCGGCTTTTCTATACAATATCGTTCTCACTTTTTTCTGACAAACTTACCGTTTCGGACGATGAAGATTTGAGGATCGACGAAATGCCGCGCTCTCGAGAGTATAGAAGACACCAAGCCCGCGGATTATGGGGCCTTTCCTCTTTCGCTGTCGCTTTTATCCGGGTTCGCTCCGAAATAAAACCTCACGGGGCGTTAGGGCTCTCCTGGCACTCCGCTGCGATATTATCACACTACACAAGTCGCACTCGAGATGTATACGATGAAGGATAAACGGGGGGGAGGCCTGGAGTTGGTTCGCTCGGCAAGTATATAACGGAATCTGTGATGAGCAATCGAGAGAAAGAGATTGAAACTCTGGGTGTAACGACTGGGCTCTCGTGTATTACTGACAGCGAGTCGGACTGAACACTAAAGCTGCCGCCTATGCGGCGCTCCGCTTTTATAAGGCTCGGCCGCGCGGGTGGGTCGGTGGCAGAGCCGAGGAGAGAAACCGAGAGAGCGGGAGCGCGCGAGTGAGCGAGAGAGAGGAGAGCAAAACGACGCCGCGTCCACATGGGTCGGCAGCGCTATACACGCAGCGTGCAAGGAGAGAGGGAATGCCACGCGGGATGCGGGGGCAGACGAGTGCCCGACGCGGCGCCGTCTATACTACTTCTCCACCTTCTATACGTATATATGCGCGTGTATGTATATGTTCCTCGTTCTCGCCATCTCGCTCGCACTCTAGCGAGTTGGCTTGCTCGTTCTTCCTCCGCGAGGCGACTCAAGCAGGCGCGCAGACTCCGATCTCCATCCCCTGCCTCCCCCTCCTACTTCTCTTCCGCCCCGACTCTGTGTATATAGCTTTGCGCCGTGGCAACGGACGAAAATTCAAACTCGTCGTTCGAGGCGCGCTATGTGGAGAAAGAGGAGCGAACACTTACACAGAGTACAGACACGCACGTAAAAACAGTGGGAGCGCGGGGGGAAAGGGGGGCGCATGCGCAAAAGCGAGCAGTAAAGCGCACGACAGGCGAGCGTGTAAAGAGAGCCGACGATGCCTCGAATTACACACGCGCGCCCCTATACGAAACGACTTATCACTCCAATGCGCGCGCGGACTTCGAGCCAGCTCTGCGCCTCTGCGATGATGTATTGGACGCGAGTGTGTTTTTCGAATTTGCTATATAGTTCGCCTAGTGAATCTTCTTCTGCGGCTAAGATGAAAGTCCCCCGGTGTGTTGGAGTTTTTGATGATTATGCAGCTGGGCTAGCGTCAGCGAGCTTTATTTGTTTGGGCTTTTTCGCGGCGGATGACGCTATTTGTCTATATTTGTTTATTTGGATTAATGGAAATTTACGATGTGGCCACTGGGCGATTGGTTTATCTTGCACAAAAATTATTGGCGAATATTGATAATAAATAGCGGTTAATATGTGATATTTCTTATGATAGAAAAAGTCTGTGTGATTTTTGTACTTATTGAATGTAACTGTAATGCGGTGATTGATTAAATACTTTAAATAAAAAAAAGGTAAGAAAAAATACGAATCGAATGGTATTTGACTTTGAATAATTGAATCTTGTTAAGTAATTTTCTAATTTTATTTTAAACGTTCTTTTTTTTTAGAAAAAAAAAAAAGACAGAAAAACTAAGGTGACGGCAAACACTGCTAGTGAAACGTAACTTATCTCTCAGCTCATTATTTTGAAATAGTATTTTAAGTAAATGGGTGGCAAAGTAGATATTCAAGTCAATGCCGAATTCGCGCTCGCATATTTTATTTTAACGCGAAACAAGATATTCCAACAAAAATATTTTCTTATACGCACAGAAAGAATCGTATCCCAGCTTTGTCGATCAGTTTTCATGAAAGAAAAAACGCGAAAAAACAATCTAACAAAAATAAAAAACAAAAGTTACGCAAATTACCAAAATTAGCATTAGTCCACATAGTAAGCACAAAAGCCCGATCAAAACAAAAAGCGGGCAGAAGGCAACATTGTATAAAGTTTAGCATACTGCCGCAATTGGAGTGAGAGAAGAGCAGCACAGCCGAGACGCACCGCCGCGTGCACATACGAGAGAATAAAGCCCGCTCAGAGAGTGGCAGCCTCATAAAGGCCAGTCAAGGCTCATTTAATCGCGGTCCAACGTGCGCTCTCCGTCGGAAGATCCAGTCCAGCAATCGACCCGGTTCGCTAATTTTTCCGCCGGCGTTCCACATGCAAATCTCCCCCATACGTTCCTGCATACGTAACACACCGGCAACAGACGAAAAAATAAAAAGAGAAAAAAAACCAGCCGCAGCAAGACCCACCACCAGTCAACCGCGTTGCACAACCGACTAGTCCTTGCAGCTAAATTCGCAGTTACCCCGTGTGTGCGTGCCGTTGACCCGACAGAGTGCCAATGGCCCGCAATTTAAAAATACAATTGCGAGCACAGGTCCCCCCCCCCCGCTTACGGAGCTTTCACACTTCTCTCGGCCTAGCTGCTTATTTCGACTCCAAGGACGAGAGAGAGCTAGCTTTTCGTTGCGTCCGTTGCAAAGAGAGCTTTTACCCCGCTTCCCGAGCTTTCTCGGTGAAATGTGTATTCTAGGCTGAGCTTACGTTTGTTTTGCCCGAGAGAGCACTTTGAATTTAAAATTGGAGAAGCGAGAATAATCACGCGGTCGTTACACCCCTCGACCCTTCCCCTCCTTCCCCCTCTAGGATTAAGCTGTGCATATCGCGACGTCGATAATTTACAAAGTAGCGATAACAGCTTCCACGGTTTTTTTCTTTTCTTTTTTTTTTTGATAATACTTCAAAAGTAGGCTGATAAATGAACGAGAGCGAGAAGTTGGATTCGAAGAAGCGCTTGTTTAAGGTAAAAGAGCGAGCTTTGAAAGCGCGAATAAAGCGTAATACACCGGGGCATGGAGAGCGCAGAGAGTCGGCGCGACAAACGAGGAAATTCACTTAAGAAGCCCGCGCGCAGCTCTCGGAACGAACTGGCGGACTCAAAGGATGTAGTAAAATAATAATTGTCCCAATGGCAATGGAGCTCCCTCGGAAAAGAGAGAGAGAGAGAGAGAGAGAGAGAGAGAGAGAGAGAGAGAGAGAGAGAGAGACGGACTGTGCGTGTGCGTTTTGACGAAAGCCTCTGCTCTCGCGCGCGGCCTCGTTGCTTCGCAGCATATAGCTCAAGCCGATTTATTCTAGCAAACCGGTATAAATTGGACGCGAACTAACACCCGGCAAGGCTGCAGGACTGATGTTTAAGGACGCGGCGAAAGAGACAAGCACTGATAACAGCTCGAGGCCGCAACTGTCAAGCGGAATAAAAGGCTATCCGGGAGAGCTCTTGGAAAAATAGACCTTTTAACGGAAATATTCCCTGGGTGTTCGACTAAAATAGGTGTGGGCGTTGCTTTTCTTTCGCGACGGATCGCTAATCAATTTTGGCGTTTTTCTTCTTTTTAGAAAAAGTTCGCGTAATGCATTATATCAGCCTGGAATGGCATAACGTAGGTGAAAAGGAAAAATTTAATTAGCAAGAAAAAGAGCGATCCATCAAGAAGTCAATCATCGAGTAAAGCACAAATTTCATTTTGCCCCGACGTAATAAAGTTTTTCTGGATGGAAAAGTTGTCTCTCCCGGAGTTTCAAGAGCTGCAGACTGGGCCTCAGCGCGGAGCTTGGGGCGTTACGTGTTATATTTTAAAGAAATTTATGATCATAGAAATGTCGAGCTCTTTTATCTTAACTTACGAAAATGGGAGTGCCAGTCAAAATCAACCTCGGCTTATACTCACCTGAAATGCAGAGGAAAAAAGAAATTATTGAATGTTATATGAAGCTTTTCTTTTATGAAACAATAATTTAAAGCGCAAAAATAATCATTGTAATTGTATCTTAATGGGCAGGCAGATGATTTATAATGAGACTCATTAAAATCTGCAACGCAATACGCGCCGAATGTTTATATTTGCGTTATCGCTTAGCTAGAAAAGAAAACATAACACATCAGAGTCGCGTGATTGAAGTCTCGAATTAGAACTTTGTTTATTGTTTATGTTAAGAATGAAAAATTATCGATCCGATTCTCCAAAAGACTCGGCCTCGCCAAAGTCCTGTTGGAAACAGCCTCTTTACCGGCGCAGTTGCGGCAAGAGGCGTGAAAGTAAGCGAATAGCGGAAACTCTCTCTTCCTGGACTCCCCGTCTCTCCCTCAGTGATTCTTAATCTTAAAAGGCACACGAGAACAAAAGAGCATATCAACCACAACGAGATTCGCGCATTTATGCAAGTGCCTTGACCCGATTTCACTGTATACCCAACGACTACAATTTTTCAGTCAACCCTATAAAGAGACCGGTTTACATTTAAGAAGCAGTTATGCACGTTATCTTTTCAATAGAATAATTCATGGAAATGTTCTTATCATTCAATCATATTGACGTAATTCAAATGGGCAGTGTGTTGTTCTACATCTTTTTTTCCTCATTTCGATAGGGAAAAATATTATTATTCGTGAAGTACAGCCAAGTGTCGTTTTGTTCTTATAAGTCTGTAGTCACACTATAACAAAGCGATGGCTTACGACATCTCGGAAGAGATGATATTAGCCGACAATTTTGTTTGACAACAAACACAACGTGCTTTTTTGTCTTCTTCGCTGTCGAAGATAATCGTTCGTTTGCAATCGTTTTAAAAATCATTCAGTACCTGATATTCATTCTCCACATCAGCTATAGTTGCCTATGTAACAAAGTTGACATGTTCATAATTTCTAATCGTAATGATAATCGTAACAATAACAATCTCAAGTGTTATGAAAACATTTTACGAAATCCGAATAAATTAGAGGCAAACTAGCTTCGTAAACAGTAAAAAAAAATTATAAATAAAAGGGGAAACAGTGCAAAAATAATGCTCATCCACTTAAATTTATATCTGACCGTTTACTCTTGTGTAAGTCGCGTAATTGCGAGGCGTTAAACGTTCGATTCGCTAATCAATCCGGTAAAGCGCGAGTTTTCGTAACGCCAGAAGGATATTTTCAAAATCGATCAATTTCTTTCTTTTTTTTTCAATATCAATGACGCACGCGGAACGATATCGCTAAAACGTAACAGAATTTTGAAACGCTGCCATCATTCGGCTCGACGTCACATTTCTGCACGTTGTCGCCAGAGCGGCGCGGCGCCTCTGTTTTATCAGTGTACACCAGCTGCCTTTACCTTTTTTTTGTTTAAAGACAATTAAGCCGACATCGGGAGCCAGAATTACGGGCGCTCTCTTGCGCACCGCGCGTGTTTGCATAGCTGAAATGGCAAACGAACGCGAGTCGTATATCAAGCGCGGTAGCTCTCGTTAGAGCCAAAGTCAAGTAAGCTCTAGCGCGACGATTCTTCAATCGCTTACCCGCCCGAAACTCCCCTGGCTTACACGTAATCGTTTGCTTGATAATGACGCTTCCGAGAGCGTTGCCGCCACGGCGCCAACTCTATCAAGGTCACTTTCTTTGATAATTACACTTGCTCTGTAGGTCGCGATTGGTAGCGTTGATGTTTGATGATCGTAAGATGAGCAAACAACTCGAAATGATACGCACACCACTTTTTATTTCTCTCGAGTCTTCCTGGTCTTGTTTTTTGTTTCGTACTTGACATATCAGCTCTGGCTAATGCCGAGGATAAGGTTATCGCGCGCGTTCTGTTGAAAAAGATTTCTTCTCTTGTCAAATTGATAAAATAAAAAGACAAAAAAAAAGACCTGTCAAGAATTACAAATTTTCTTTAACAGTCAATGTTCATTTTTCAAAGACTTGCCGTTTGAGGAATTGACCTTTTTTATTATCGCTTTACTTTCACACGAGATCGTCAATAAAGAGGTAAGATTAACGGCTGATCAATAATGTGTCGTTGCAGAACTGTCAATATTGAGCCAATTGATTTTTAACGAACATCACAAGACGTTCGTCGCAGAGGAGCTTTCGAATTTTTTTTCCTTCACCCGCAAATTCAATACGATAAGTCTTCGAGCTTTTGTAATAGACGACGCGAATGATTAAACTCGATGATTTATTAATAACGAATTTTGTTTGTCAATTTTTGAAATTGTAAGTTCGCTATGTGAAAAGCGTTTCACAGCAGGAAGTATCGGGCAAGAGTATAGGCCGTCTAGCCGAAGTCTAGAAAAAATTGCAATACTCATTGGCATAATTCCGTCATAAGATTATCGGCCATCAAGACCGTAATAGCTTTTATTGTGGATTCATGCATAATTGCGCATGAATTCAAAATATGTCGTCCGGCATATTTTCATAAAACTCACGTAATTAATAATCATTGGTAAGAGCATTTTCAAATCTGTTTCGCTGTTATCTCGGACTGGCTCTTATTGACATGCGAATAATATACGAGAGATAAAATCACGTGACTTTCAAACGAGTCTCGTGCCGGCCACATGACTTTTCCTTTCGACTCGGCGTTGAGGTAAGAACACCGGCTACGATAAGGATTACTACTGTATATCGAATGGAAATTTTTGCAACATTAAAAAGTTCCAATCATATTGATGTATATTTAACGAAAATATTTGTTCGATGCTTGGCGCTTATGCAAACACTTTCGTAACAGTTTCAACTTGAATTTCGGGCAATTTTCAATTTTATCAATTCGACGTTTACGCAATGCTATTATTCATCATGTTCACCTAGATCTACATAGAAAGAGAGAGCACAAGCGAAACCGTAATACTTCAATTTCGGACACGTTTTAGTCTCGCCGAGTCGAAGAAAAGCGGTTCTCCGTCTTACGACATAAACGATGAATCAAACTAGATTGCACTGGTTTACATAGCGTTTAGCGCAAGATTAATGCCAAGCACAAGCGCAATGTGTTTTTCCGCGACTTTGTAAAGCTATTGTTCGGAATTTTGCAAATACAATGTTTTCAAGGTGACAATTTGAAAATTTTATAGCTACTAGATGTTGGATAAAAACACGGAATCTAATTTAAGTGCTATTTTTTAATACAAGATGAAAAGAAATGAAATAAGTATATAAATTTGTACTATATTGAATAATTTATAGTGAATAAATTAAAACTTATAAATTCGTCCTTCTTATATCGCTATTCATAAAAATTAAAATAACTTCCGGATTACAAGAGCCTTAAATGTACTGCCGGAGTAAAGCCGTCCTGTCCGGTTGTAAAACGAGCGTGAAAAATGCTCAACAGTGATAATTAAGATGATTAATCAATTGGCGCGCTTGTGAAAATCACACGGGCAGCCTGCGCGCGCGCGCACGCGTTCGAGAAATTTTTCTAGTTCGCATCGCTTAAACCGGTTAAACCCCATCCATCATCGTTTATCCAAGTATTTCCACATTTTATCCAATAGCACTTTATTCTCTCTTTTCTATACCAACACCACCAGTGTAAGAGTTCGCCATTCCACCAACGCCAACAATACAGAAAATAATAAATTCACTCTCATATAAAAATCGCTGCGAATCTCTAATAAAAAAAGCATTTGGCAAACAGCCGCAGTCACAAATCTCGCGCGGCAAAGCTTAAAAGACCAGAAAACACGAGTCTCTCTCCCGCCATAAATCGCATTATCGCGATGCCGGGGACTTCTCGAGAACACACCCTTCAGAGCAAGGCTTTCAAAAAGCACCATCGGCACGGGTCGATCGATGGTGCGACCTTGCGAAGCTCTCGATGCACTTTACCTCGCCCCTGCCATCAACGACAACGTACACACATACACATAATAGAAGGCTTGGCGGTGTGCAGGGTTGACGATCGGCGGAGGATGAGACTTCGATCGCTCCAAGTTCAACTCTGCCACGCGCTCCGTAATCAAGAGAGAGCGAGAGGGAATTCGAGGACGAAGGGTGCGGACCTTGGCTGGCACTGCGCTTTCTCGCAGCGTCTCGAGGTCGTAGGGCGGGGGGAAAGGCCCTTGGGTATATACGTGCGCGAACATGTGTGCACGCGACTCTCGCGGAGGCGCTCGTAAATTTACCAACTTGCCAGAGGAGCAAGGCTGCGAAAGCTGAAATTTTCGTTAGCGCTTCGCCTGGGCAAAGTGGAAAAAATTGCGCTTTTCAGGGTCGCGCTTACTGATTTGATGTATATCGACTTGGCGCAATAGTGCTGCGTGAAAATCGATCTTATTGTTGTCTGGGATTAGCATTAAACGCACGTATATCGATCACGCAAGGCCATTGTTGAATGAAACGAAAAGCTTTCTGGTTAATGTTTATGTACAGTAAAGAGTCCACAACTGAGCTTCATTGAGCATCCGATAACGCAGTGTGTGTATACTGACGAAAAAGAAAGAGTCTTGGCTCATTCTCGGAAAGCCATTACGCAAGAGAAAGGCAATATAGGCACAAGGAAAAAAATAAAAGAAAAAAGAAGAAGACAGTGGCAATGGAGCAGAAAATTTCGTTATACGGCGTGCGTGTAACGGGAAACGGTCAGCGGAGCTCCGTGCGAAAATCGGAGAGGGAGTGGGGGGAACGCGTGCCAGGGACGAGCCGAAGAGTCCTATTGCACGGCGCGCGTGCGCGCGGCAAGGTCTTTCCTTGGCACGCGCCCCGAGAGAGCTCTATCTTTATACATTTTTATACGTCGGACCCCCTTTTACTCTCGGGCATTATCGAAACGAGAGTCGCCGAGAGGAAGAGCGTTAACTCCCTTTCTCTCTCTCTCTGTATCTTGGCTACGGATTCTACAACTGAGCGTATGGGATTTTTCGGGCTAAATCTGAGGAGAGCGACTTGGCGAAAGGTAACTCGAGAAACAAAAAGAGAGCTTTTTTTCGAGCGTGGCCTCCGACCCGCAAGGCCAACGGTCAGCTAAGAAAAAGAGGAAGGGATTGCCAGGGAGAGAGAGAGAAAATAAGTGAGATTGGTGGGCGGAAGCTCTTCGGGAGAGCGCGCGCTCTCTCAACGTGACATAACGTCGGCTAAAAAAGCGGCACGCGCCGCGATCGGAGGTCGGAGTAAAGCCGACACCGGAAACTTTTGCGCGCCTCGCTAATGCGTTGCATAATACGTCTGGGAACTCGCACACGATGAGCGCTGAAGAGAGAGAGGCCGATGTACGTAGAACGTCCAACTATATACGCATTTGACACAAAGTAGATGTAAAGAGGGTGAGATAGACAGAGAGAGAGAGAGAGAGAGAGAGAGAGAGAGAGCGTCTAGGCCTCTCTTTGCTATTTCTATTGATTTTTCAGTGTTTTGTTTCGAAGGTGAGGAACAAAACTAAAAATAGAAATGAAATTCTGAGATTTTTTTTTCATCGATAACAAAATTGCGACCTCAAATTTTGTCACGTACTAGCCTGTAACAAAAGTCTCAAAATTTACGGTTATATCGTATAGTTCCGATTGTTTATTTTCATTCGAGGTAATTTAAAGACCGAGGATAAAGTGCTAACGAGCTTGACAGAGGGAGAGAGCCGCAAAATGCAGCGCGTATAATCGAGGGATAAGGGGTCGTGCGTGCGCTTGGTATATCGAAAGCCCTCCTCTGGCGCTATTTCAAGACGACACTCTCGCCGCGATGTGTGTTTATTTACGTCTGGGGTCGTACTTTTTCTCTAACGTTCGAACGCGTGCGCGCGCCGCTTAAAAATCAAGGCCTAACCTTACATAAGCCGGCTAGTCACTCGGCGCCGTCTAATTACGCGATATTCTCGAGATCGTTTTGCAATTAACGCGCGCAAAGCTATACAGGCGCGCGCGAGAGGGTATATCCTGATTGCGCAACGTCTCTCGCGCTGTGCAGCGCAGCATAGCGCGACTCTACCGATTCGTTCGACTGATAATAAGCTTCCCAGCGCGACGGTTATTCCATCCGATTCATGCTAATCTCCAGCCAGTACGCTCGCCGAGAGCTTTGGGCTTTTTACATCGGCCAATTAAAATTAATGGACTCTGGGCCCTTTGTCTTTTGCCAAGCGCTCGCGAGCGCGGAGAATTATAGCGATTTGGAGCGCGCGGGGGAGAAGGCACGTGCGAGGCAACGCGCGCAATGCGATAGTATGTATATACGTAGCAGAAAAGGACGTCGGATGCGCCTTTAGCCAGAAAGCCTTGGTCGCCTCGCTGGAAATCTATTTTGCGCGCCGGCTAATTGCCGCACTGACTTCTGCCGCCTTGAGCACAGCTGCGGCGCGGACGGTTCGATTGGAAATCTGGCGAATTGGTATTGCTCTGCGTGATTCGATTAGAGAGAGAGAGAGAGAGAGAGAGAGAGAGAGAGAGAGAGAGAGAGAGAGAGAGCAAACGGGGAGTAGTTCTTTATTTCCATTGTGCTTTATTTGCTTAGCGAAACCTTGGAATTATCTTCTGATTCCGCTCTAATGATCTGATGTGGTGTTGGAAAGGTGTGCAAAGGCATGAATGACGTAAACTTTTAAATGGCAGACTGTACGTTTGTATGTTTATTTTGCGACAGCTGCATTTGGCGGGAAGCGATAAAAAAATTGTCAACAGGCATTCAGAGTTCAACGTGCAGCGAAGAGCCGCAGCGGGAAAAGGAAACTTTTTTTTCGTACCAATTTCAAGAGTAGAACAAAACAGACGCGACTGACGTCACAGGGCAAGGTCAATTAATGAACGAAAAGCTTGAGTCGATGAACTTTGATCGAAAGTTTAAGCGCGCGCATTTGAAAGACTTAGTATCACTATTTCTCGGTAGATATACGGTCCAATTAAGGTCAATGCGGCTGGCTCTGTGAGTGCCTCGATAACAATGAAGCTGATGCAAAAAGTGAAGATTTTTTCACCAAACTTAATGCCTCGCCTTCTCATTGGAAATGTAAATCTCTACTCGTTTTGTGTCTGCGAGCGTAATTGTCTGCCTCCGCTCCCCCTCCCACCCGACGTTCCCGACTCTGTTCGATTGTAAAGTCGAGCGTTGGAGTTGGACAAATTTTGATACGCGAGTATACACAATGGGAAAAAAAAGAAAAATAACGGTCGCGTCGGAATTCAACGAAATGGTAGTTTCAATCGAATCGTGATTACTGTTTTACGTCAACGTTTTATTATAATGTGATATTGTTTTCCTCGATAGAAGTTTCTAGAACTTTAATTTCCAAATCAAACGATCGAATAGCTCACTTGAAAATAGATGCGCTGTTTTGGGGAAATTTTCTATATCTATTGGAGCTTCTATAGTAAAACCAGTGAAAATATTGATGCTCAATCGATCGTTGATCTTCCAAACTGCGAGCTGCATTAAAATACGGAGTTTCAATGTTTATTTCTTCGACCTCCGGTACTTTGAGAATATTATCGTGATTGTTGAAAGAAATAATACCTAAAATAATATTTTCAATGAAAATATTTGATATAAAGATCAATAAAAATCTTATGAATCTAAAGAATATGAATATTAATTGTTTATTGTTACATACCAAATGAGAAATATATTATTACGTTGTAATTTTATAATAGCAAAAGATTTACAAGTTTTCTGAAAAAATTCTAGACAAATAAAAAAACTGCATACTTCAATATTCTTTTTACGTCACTTTTAGTGTAAACATTGAAATTGTTGTTTCTATGAAATGTCAAAGTCATTTCAGCATAATCTCATTTGCATACTATTGGATTTATCTGTTCATTAATTTGTCGATGAATATTTTAATTATTATACGCACGTCGCTGCTGTAAGCGAATATTTCCTTTGGTTTTCTTCCTTTTCTTATTTCGTAATACCTACGATGGCAACAAAAAGACAATTTTTTTCCAAAATGTTTTATTTTTAAGTTATGTCAGCAGGTTGAAACTATTTTTTCTCCTGTCAATGAAAAAGTAAAGCGGCACAATGCCAAACCAATAAAAAGCATAGCTTACAAAAACATAGTAACAAGAGAGCCGAGAGCACAGGCAATCTGCGGTTGACGAACCAAAAAAAGAATAACCACAATATTAAATGCATGCTACGCTTAATTGAAAATAGACTGTTTGGCAGAAAAAAATGAATTCAATGGCTCTACTAAAAAACGTGATTTATTCGAGTGATGTAAGAATAATATACCTACTGTTGTATCAATGATTACGCGTTAAATTTTTTGACGAAAAAAAATACTGTATATCGTTACTGCTCATACATTTTTACAGCTGTGATACTACAAGTGACGTGACGGAAACAATTAACGATAAAAAAACCCTTATGTTGGAGTAAAAATATATTTTTCACCCTTGCAGCTACAGAAAATATGTATCACCGTAGGTACGTTCATTATAAGAAATTATGGTAAATTGCATCTTATGTGTGGACAGTGTTGCGGAATATTATAGTAACACGTAAGGTACGGTAGCGACGTACGAGGGAAAATTGTCGCTGTGTATGACGGTTTTGCATTTTTAATGCAAGCTATACGTCAAGCCGGAGAAGCAAATTTTTTCCATCTTCAGCTACGCGATGCGATTTAGCTATGCATGAAACGTAATAATGAAGCCAGGGATGGAGAAAATGATGGAAAAATATCTTGTTCCACCCAAGAGCGGTATACATTGTTGCAATTTATTTATCGATAATAGCAGGGTAGAGGAACTTTTTTTTCAGAAATGGCTGTGTACTTGACGTCAAAGCGACAGCAGGGGGAGAAAAACTGACGCGGAGGTTGTGGATAACTAATATGCTGACTTTTCCGCGCGATATCAATTTTTATTGGTATAATGATGCAATAGATGTAGCTTAAAATAAATTTATGCTTTAACATACGTTGGTTGTTTTACTCATTTTATATATATATATATTTTTTTTTTATTACTGCGCATGCAAAAACAATATATTGCAAAAATATTGAAACACGTGCATGACGTACAAAAATTGTACTATAATTGATGTCTGTGAAAAATTATATTTTTTAGTCTATAAGATTATGAGCCACGTAAATCTTACGATTCTTTGTCTATTCGTTCTTTCTATTCACTGTGAAATGGATAGTATTAAAATTATAATTCTTCATACTATAGCTTACGATTAATCATTTTTTAAAATGGGACGCGCACTTTTTCCCAAATCTCTCCGAGCACACGAAAACACTACAAAGTTTAGCATCTCTAAGCGAACAGGCAAAAAATACTGGCAAACCCAATGGCAGCCTATTGTGAGCAGTGTAGCTAATGTAGTCTGTGACGGTTGAGGAGTGAAAATTTAGTTAATGAATTCTCATAAGGAAGCCTGAATCGTCACTTATTCAAAGCGACGAAGGTGCCCGTCTAAAGGCTGTATACATAAGTAAAGCCTCTCGACGATTGACTTACCGGCATTATCGGTATAATAGATTAAACGAAATACTCCCGTAAGAGAATAGAGTAATTTGTGTGCCCTCGGCGAAAGCTTTTCTTTCAATAAATAACTTACAAAAATGATCGAACAAAGAGATGAGAAATTTAACAATGTCGTAGCTACTCTCGTACAATGTTACTTTTGATAAGTGCAATTAAGTAGTGCTACGAGGCAGGTTCTTCTAAGAGAACAAAATTATAGAAATAAAAAACAAACGGAATGACGAAAGAAATAGCACCAATACCTTTCGTTATATTAAAATGTTTTGGACTTTGGAGACCTGCCGATTGGTCCTCCTCCTGGCGCTTGTTGATGTACAGCATCTATACCGTCCTCATGTTGATCATTTTGGTGACCATGGCTTTTTTCGTTTTGCTAGCCGTTTGCTACATGCCCTTCACCGACGATCTGTTTGCTGAAAATGTTTTTCTCATGTTTGCTTTGATCAACGCCACTTTTAAAGCTATGAATGTTCTTCTTTCAAGGGGACGTTTTATCACAATGTTAAATATGGTACGGGATGACGAGTGGCGTAAACATTCCAGCCTTGAAGAACAAGAAATTCGTAGTAAATATGACAGGACCATAAGGTTCGTTAATTATACGTATGTATTTATTTTTGTAGAAAACTTCTTACGTCATCATCAAAACAGCACTTCAGTTTTGTATAATGGCTTTTTTCTAATACCGTCACAATTATTTTAACATTAATGTTATGTACATACAAAGTGCACCTACACATCCACGAAAGTGCCAAACATACACAACATAGAAGTATAAAAGAAAACTATTAATTTTTTTGAAAAAAAAAACGCATTCTCAGAAAGATTAGCGTGTACTTCACAAGCGCAGTCTTCGTCGCGATCATACTGCGAGTGATAGCGCCGTTGTTTGAGGATAGCGACGAGCCGAAACTCCCAGTGGCGGCGTATCGTCCATGCAATGCCGAGCATCCAAAATGTTACTGGACGCTCTACGCGCATCAAGCGATCGGCACAGGGGTAGCCACCCTCATCCACGCCGCGAAAGACAGCTTGATTTCTGCTCTTCTCCTGCAAACGTGCTCCCAGCTGGCGGTGTTGAAGAATCGACTGCTCAACGTTTCCGATATCTGCGAAAAAGCGAGAAAGCGCAAGAAGCCAATGGGATACATTGCCGAGCTCGAAAGCCGCCTCATCCGCGACTGTGCGCGCCAGCACGAGCGCGTTTTCACGTAAATCATTCTACGCCATTAATTGCGATCAGCCACCGATTATCTTTTTTAAGTATATCCGCGGGCTGCTGCTGTTCAGGTTCGCCCGAGTTTTAAACGACAGCCTCAACGTCATGCTGTTTGGCCAAATTGCTACGACCATGCCGAATCTTTGTTTGAGCATTTACCTCTTGTCCAAGCAGAACATCGGCAGTATGGAATTCATGATGACTACTCAGTTTTTCTCCGCTGTCGTTATTGAGCTGTTCTTCTTCTGCTGGTACGGGAACGAAGTGACACTTAATGTAAATTTATATTGGCCTTTTTTTAATTATAAGATGATAAAGTGTTTTATATTATACCGTTTGTTGAGCAGAGTCTAGACGTCGAGAGTGCTATTTACGAGATGGACTGGACGACGCTGACCACTGCTTCAAAAAGAGATTTGATGACAATACTCATAAGAACGTCCAAACCTATTCTGTTTA
This sequence comes from Anagyrus pseudococci, assembly GCA_030522585.1. Classification (NCBI taxonomy): domain Eukaryota; kingdom Metazoa; phylum Arthropoda; class Insecta; order Hymenoptera; family Encyrtidae; genus Anagyrus; species Anagyrus pseudococci. Next base: position 21,808 of record JAPYYQ010001447.1, read on the forward strand.
GAGTTGGGCCGATAATGAATATGAATATAGATTCATTTATAAAGGTAACCCTATATATGAACATACTTATTAATGTAACTATTTGGTACTAGAGGTATGTTTTTTAGATAATGAAAACATCATACTCAGCTTTTAGTGTGTTGCAGTCCACTGGAGAGTAAAGCAAAATGATAGATAAGTTTATGTGGTTGTTATAAAAATGAAAAGTTTATTTTTAACAAAAAAAATATATATTTCAATAAAAGTGTTAGAATATTTTTTAAATGCACTTGTTTCATTTTAAAAACCGCTGCTAACTACCTTAGCAGTATGCTTTCTTAAAGAACAATAACAATATTTTCATATTAATTTGTAGTTTAAAACAACATTTTTAATTTTTTAATTAAAAAAAAAACGTTTTTATTAATAGACATCCTAAATAAGAACAGATCGATCACAAAATTTAATCAATTCTTAAGTAGTACACGATAAACAAGTGTACCAAATTTCGAGTCATTGTAATATTACCAACGAAAGTTGTAACAAAATTAGGAAAATCAAGAAAAAAAATCTGAAAAAAAACGTTTTTATTAATAGACACCCTAAATAAGGTCGGATCGGTCCAAAAATTTAATCAGTTCTTAATAACACATGAGAAATGAATGTACCAATTTTCAAGTCATAATAATATCACCATACATACATACATACATACGGACTTTTTCTAAAAACAGTGTCTTCGTACTTAAAAACCTTCAAAACTCGAGAAAACGCAAAATTACAGAATCGAACATTTTCACCGTTACAAAGCTTTCTCTTGGAGAAAGCAAAAAACGCTTGAAAGCATATTGATATGCCAATGAAAAAATGTCGCGTGCGTCTTGTTGCTTGATTTACCACGATTGCATTTCCTATATAATAAACGTAAAAACTTTTAATAGTCTAATTGACAGCAAGTTAAAAATTCACCGATGCAGAGTGGGTTGTACATCACGCAAGCAGGAAAACAGTGTAAATTTCACAGGGGTGATAGGAATAAGCGCTACTTTATTTTCGTCTCAATGGGGTTTGTACAACGTCAATTATTAATACTGACATCGATATATTACGTAAATAAACTTTATTCGTTTTTTAAGAGTGGGGGATAAAATGGCTGCAGTAGCAGTCGAACATTCGTGCAGTCTAAAAGTACATGAATTTTGCTGGGTAAAATTGACATTTATATAAAAATCTAAAATAAGAAGTTTTTAAATTAGAAACAGCTATTTTTTAAGAATGACGATCAAATTAAATGATAGTCTTGAATATAGATTATTTCCCATACCATTTATGGTGTTGACATTATGTGGTAGTTGGTATCCGGAGCAATGGTCGAAAAATTTAAAAATTATTTATAAAGTTTTCATGTTTTCAATACTTTTTCTTGGAATACTTTTATTTATCGAAGTTTTCATAAAAGTTATCGAAGCAGAAGACATGAGTCAAATTGACTTAGAAGTTTTGTTTACGGAAATAGTGTTTGCAGTGGGAATTTACAAAAAAATTAATATGATGTATTATCGGCAAAGAATATTAAATTTTATTAGCAAGTACACTGAAAATCAGTGGTTTAAGCCCAAAAATCCAGCAGAAGAATCTATTCGCGCAAATATTATGTTTGAAACTAGGTATGCGCAATAATGTATAATTATTATTTTATTATAGTAATATATTAACTTAATCTTTTGAAATTATTTTCGATTCCGTTGTAGATGGGTAACAATAATTTATACGACTTTTATTGTTGTTTCAATTATTCTCAGAGCCGTCACGCCAATGATAGGATCTAAAACATTAATAATTTTGTTATTAGATGCATCGTATCCCTACAAACTTGACAACTTTTTAGCATTCTGGTTCACATATTTTCATCAAGTTATTGCCGGTGTCACATTAACTTGTATGCACGTGTGTACTGATACCTTATTTGTAGGATTATTATTACAGATGAAATGTCAATTACAAATTTTAAAACACAGATTGAGAGAATTTGGTACATTGAAAAGCAAAACATGTAAGCTTGCGTCAAAAATAAATGGTGAAAAGTTAAACGATGTTATTTCACAACGAGTACGTGAACATGAAAGTATATTTCGGTAAAAACTAAATATATATCTATTTAATTTTTATTCAACAAAGTTAATACTAATATTTTTACATTAAGATTTGGGCGAGATTTGCAGAAAACGTTTAAGCCTATCCTTATTGGTCAGATAATTGTAGTCATACCAAGTGTCATCATAAATGTTTACTTTTTATCGGTTTATACAGACAGAATAAATTTAAAATATTTTACAACATTTTTTTTCGCTTTAGTGTCATTAATGCAAATTTATATGTTTTGTTGGTATGGCAATGAAATTGTTTTAAATGTATGTTTAACTACAATTACTTGATTTCTTATAAAAGATTAAAAAAAATTAACGTTGAAAAAAAATGTTGCAGAGTTCTGACGTTGGCGATGCTTTATATGAATGTAATTGGACTAATCTTAGTCAATCGACAAAAAAAATTATTCTAACTGTTATTACACGTTCATCCAAAACTCTTGTAATTTCAGCGGTTGCTGCTATTCCTTTGGATATTAATTCCTTCATTATGGTAAGCTTATGACACGAGTAATTTAAAGCAGTACTTTTTAAAATACCAATTTTGTAGATTATGAAAACATCTTACTCTGCATTTAATCTACTTCAACAAACAGCTACTCAGTAAGAGTATGTGGTGAATGTTCCCAAAAACTAAAATAAAAATAAATATCACTTTTAATATGTACATGAATTCAATAGCAAAATAGAGAACGTATTTTTTATTATCACTAAAGGTTAAGTAAAAAATATTTATTGATGATATATATTTCAACAATGTTTATTTCAAAATTCCGTACAAATGATATTCAATCAATGATATCAAGGTAGTTTTCAGCACGTTTTTCTAACGTTTGAAAAACACATAATGTAGAATTTTTACTGTCTATATTTAAAAAATATATAATTCTACCTGTTTTATTAATTTATTTTTCATACTGAAAACAGAGGATCTTAAATTAATAAAAAATATGGTCAAATATTATTAATTAAATTTTATTTAGCGCTAAAACTTTCAAGCGGTATGAAACGTACAATCGGCAGCGTACTACTGCTATAAAGGATTAGACAATACTACAAGTGTCGACAACAATGAAAATCTATGCAGACAACTGCGCAACCGCAGGTGGCTTTGAAAAATGAAAGGTAAACGATGACTTATTAACTTATGCGTTGCAGGAACTTTGCACTTGAATATTGAAGGTAATAATGAAGTAAGGGGGTATTATTAACAGTAAAAATGAAAGGTGTTATTGTTTTTGCTGTCCTGTAATGGGCTCTGAGTTTTTAAACAACTTATAGTTTAGTGTAAAGAACGGCAAGAAGAAAAGTCTCTTGAACCTACAGTCAACTCAGTTGTAATACCTCTTTTGTACATAAAACTTCACATTCGGATAATACTAAATCTATTTTGTTAACATATAAGAGCTCATAAACGTAACAATGTATTTTCGATTAAGAGAAATATTAGAAAACAACATTGAATATGAACTTTTACCAATTCAATGCTTTTTATTAACATTTTGGGGTATTTGGACTCCAAAAAATTGGTCTATCCAAGTGAAAAATTTCAACAGATTATTTTTTATTTTCGTATTCTCTTTAGATTTTTTAATCTGTACGGAAATGACGATCTACTTTTTTAATACAATAGGTACGGATAATTTCAAGCTGATAAATTTCTTTTTTGTAAGTGCCAATATAACCGGTGTCTACAAAGCTATAAAATTACGACAGAATGTAGAAAAATTTAGATCGTTCATTCGATCTTATTTTAATCAGGAATGGATATTTTTGCAAAACTCAGACGAAATTTATATTCACGAGGAAAATAATTCAATAATCAAGTACGTACAGAAGTTTCTACTGATTCATCTAATAAAGGTGTACACTAAACCAAATAATATATTGAAATATGAAATATTCGATTTGAATTTTGTAGGCGTGTTACGTTAATTTACGCAGCGTCCATGGTGGGAATCGTTTGTTTAAAAGCCATGTCACCACTTCTACAATCTAGCGACGTACCGCTTCCAGTAGATGCATGGTACCCGTATCCCGTAGAGAAGTCTAAATGGTTTTGGATTACTTATGTGCACCAGGTCATTCTTGGTTCCTCAGCTGTGAGTGCACACATAGGAGTCGATACTCTCATCGTTGGCTTATTACTGAAGACCATATGTCAGATGAAAATTTTGAAATGCAGAATTTTGAATTTAAGTAACGTTAAAGACTGCAAAAAGATCGAGAAATACATGATCATTCAGTTGATAAAGCATCACGCACGTATTTACAGGTGAATTAAACGAATGTAAAGTCTTTTTCTAATACTGATTACAGAAATAAATTAACTGCTATTTGGAATGAATTTTAGGTTTGGAAAAGATCTTAACAAAAAATTTCGAGATATCCTAATTATCTTAGTAATATCTTCTTTGCCAAATATTTGTATTAACGTTTACACATTGTCGGCATATACTAATAATATAGATATACAATATTTTGCTACGTTCTTTTCTACTACATCAGCATTTTTACAATTTTTTATTGTTTGCTGGTTTGGCAATGAAGTAAAATTGAATGTACGTACTATACAAAAATTTTAATTAATATTTTTTAACATATTAATGCTTGTATTAATGAAAATTTGTTGATAAGAGCATCCAAATTCGAAGTGTTTTTTATGAAATGGATTGGACAACATTTAGTGTGTCTAGTCGAAAACTACTTATTTTTATGATGACAAGAACGGTGAAACCTATTCAATTATCATTTGCTTACGTCATCCCTATGAATCTTGACTCATTTATAACAGTTAGTAAAAATACCTTTAAAAAAACAAATTTCAAAATCAAATAAGTCATTTAATACAACGGATTTTAAAATATTTTGTATTTTTATTTTTAGATTATTAAAACATCTTACACAACATTTAATTTGCTTCAACGTAAAGCAAACCCAAAATAGTGAATAACAAACTCACGGCCTTGTGATATTATGTATAATTTGGAAAAATAAATAAAACAATTTGAGTCAATATTAAATATTAATAGTGCTTTAAAAATATCATACCTGCGAACGTCAATTCCAGACACAAAAATTTATGTTTAAATTTGTTCTTTTATACAAACAGAATAAATCTAAAAAAATGTAGGTATTAAGTTTCATACTGAAATTCAAGTTTTTTTACCAAAATATTGTAAATGGAAAAACTGCTAATTTAAACAAAAGCTAGGGTTATTAAAACAATTACGCATTTGTCCGTACAAATCTATGAGATTTATAGAGAGCCGTAGCATTCTGCATAAACTAATACACGAAGAGGGCGTGTTGCAAACTGCGCAATCGCATAGTTTATACTTTATCAGTTCGTCAAATAGTACTGAGCGCTTTAAATATTGACGCCTGCAGAGGGAGGAAAAACTTGATAGCAAAAAATAACGCTAGGGTATACAAAGCTGAGAGTAATTTTCATAATGAGCAGTACAAATAATTTCGAGAAATAAAATTGCTCGAGAGGCCTGCTAGTACTGGTGTGTTTTATTAAGTAACGGATACGTGTAAAAAAAATATGCTTCTCGATTACTCGGAATTAATAATATGTTAGATGCTGTGGATTCGTGGAATTTAAAACTTTGACAGCAGTAATAATGAGTTACTGGCAGTCAGTATATTTAAACGTACAAAATGAACTTTTTCTCTTCAATTTTAACAATTGAATAACCGTTTATTCATGCAAAAATATTCTTTGTAACTTTTGTTTAAATATTAGTTTATCAAAATGCAGATTTCAAACTGTATAGAATATCATATACTTCCATTGCAATTTTTCTTCTTTATGACATCTGGAGTTTGGTATTTTAGAGATTGGAAACCACAAATAAAACTCATTTATAAATTCTATACAATTATCCAAATTATTGCTGGATTTTTATTTTGGTTATCAATGGTAACAAATATTATTGTTACAGGAACTAACAGTGAACTTTTTTATGAAAACCTTTTTGCCCTTAATGTATTAATGTTTTCTATGTACAAAGAATATTTTATTTTAAAAGATCGTAAAAAAATTGAATACTTGCTAAGACTGTGTTCGGAAGATAAATGGTTTGAGCCTAGGGACGCTGATGAAATTAAAATTGTTCAAAACTACCAAGAAGAAACAAAGTAAACTTCCAATTTCATGTAAGTACTTTTGTGAATTTGTTTACGAAATATTAAAGAAATACACATTGCAGAAAAGTTACACTTCTGTATGCATTTGGAATAGTAGGAGGACTAGCAACAAAAGCTTTATCCCCCATGTTGAAATCAAACTCTTCATGGGTCCTACCAATGGAAGCTTGGTATCCCTACACTATTGACAATTGGACTACCTATTTATTAACATATGCTCAACAATTATTAGGGGGTGTACCACTGATATGTTTGCATATCTGCGTTGATACTTTTTTCGTTGCTCTGGTCATACAAGTATGCATTCAGTTGAAATTATTAAAGCATCGATTGCAAATTTTAGCTTGTACTTCAGAAAAGAATGTACAAGATGATGAAAAAGTAAAAGTTGATCGAAATGTGACGGATGAATTGATGTCGCATTATGCACATAAACATGATTGTATATTACGGTGAGACAAAGTCACTTATCCGATAATACATTATAACGCAATTTTTTATGAATCAATTGACTATTTGAAATTAGATTTGGACAGCAAGTAAATATTATATTTCAAGGCATCATGACTGGCCAAGTAGCAGTCACAATACCTAGTATATGTATCAATGTTTTTCTTCTGTCACAGTTTAAGGAAAGAATAAATTTACCGTTTCTATTTGCATTTCTCTGTTTTGCAAGCTGCTTGATGGAAATATTCTTATTTTGTTGGTATGGTAACGAAATCATTCTACAAGTAAGTTCAAACGCTCCATATATTCATGCCGTTCCGTCAGATCGTAAGGCTGAGCTAATTTTATTTTATAATCAAGAGCTTAGATGTAACAACAGCCGCTTATCAAATGAATTGGACGTCGTTGGGCGTTACGTCTAAAAAGAAACTTTTGACAATAATGCTTCGAACAACTCGATCATTACGATTTGTCACTGGATCGTTTGTAATGAATATGCAATCTTTTTTGGAGGTAAACATTAATTATGTAACTGTTTATTTTTTGTTTTCTAGAACTTTAGACATCTTATAAGGTATAAAATTTTTTATAGATTGTTAAAGTATCATATTCGGCATTCCGAGTTCTACAAGAAACGTCGTAATTAGTTGACAAGTTATCAATTGTATATAATACTCAACGTTTTGTAGGTATATTTAATATACTGCGTAGAAAGATGGTAAATATTTTAGATACGACGATACGATACTACAATCAATATAGAATTCAATTAATTCTTTTAGTACAAGAAACCTATATTTTTGTAAAAGCTGAAGTGTTTTGAAGATAAGCGAACGGAAGGAAGAAGAAGGGAGGAAGCCGTGAGAGAGGAGGTCACGTTCTCACGAGGCGTTTGCCCGACGAAGACAAGTGAAGAAGAATAAGAAGCTGAAAGAGAGAGAGAGAGAGAGGCGAGAAAAAAAGAAGGAGCGCGTTGTCTCGCTCTTCGGCGCAGTGCAGAGGACCACTTTCGCAGAAGTCGAAGACCAGCTTCGAAACAAAGGACACCGGTATTCGTTCTCGGACGCTCGACGCATGTGTAATAGAGAAATGAGCCAAAAGCGAGAGATAAAAAAAGGCAAGGGCAGGGGGGGAAAGCAAGAAACACGGTTCGCGTCCAAAAGCCACTCGGTGAGTATCGCGGGAAGAGGTGTGAGGAGAGAAATCGGAGAATTGGTTAAATTCGTAGCGCGTATACGAATGAAAAAGAATTCGAGTCTTTTGTCCCCGCGAATTTACAATGTTATGAAATAAAAAGCTTATTGTTTGTTTATGTTATTAGAGACCGAGAAATCAGTGTCATGGAAAACTGTACGGATGCGCTGAAACTTTAGAAAAAATCGTAAAAATTGGAAACTATGTTATTGTTTGGTAACACCCAAGTGCAATAAACTTCTTGTCACGTTTTCGCAGGCTTCTGCATTTTTATTTTATTTTTTTTTTTTTTCGTTTCATTGGTATCGATAAAAATAAAACGAAAGTACGAGACTCTTGGAAAGGTCGTTCATCCCTAAAATATTGTTCGGCTGTAAGAAAACGTTACCTATACTTATAAAACGGAATGTAAATAGTTCTGTAATGCATTTTCCACAACAAGAAATGATTTAAAGAAAAGAAATAAAGCGTCGAGGATACTTAACGAAAGTACCAGCTTCACAACGTAAATAATCAAAAACTCGATTCTAATATCACACAATCACCAAGTGCAATTTCGTAAAAAACGCTTCGACGACCTAGGAAGGTCGTCTGTGCCATCGAACTCTTATACGATCTCGATCTCGCGCGTCACGCAAAAAAAGCGGTAGAGGCAAGGGGTTGACGTATGAAAACAAATCGTCGTAATATAAGTGCGTCGTGCGCACTCGCGTTCTTTTCAAGATCACGAGTATCCGTATTGCCTTCGGCTGAGCAAGGTTACTGATTTTCTTCACCTGATTGTTCTTTTTGCGTGTACACAACAAGAAAGGGAGACGATGGAATCGACGTTTTTCTCTGGACGTTCGAAAGTATGGCGTGTGACGGCAAGTTTTTTATCCGCGTTCTTGCAATATCTGAGCTCTTCTTCGATAAAAGCTGCTTCGACAAGTTTTGACGCGATCAAATAGTAATGTTCAAAAGTCAACTTTTTCAGAAAGTTTTGAGTTAAGGATATTTTTACCGTAAAAAAAAAAAGATAGCAGCAATTCTGTGTATTGAGACGAAGCAATTCGTCGAAGGAGTAGTTCAAGCTCTCAATATAAAATGAGATTCATTTCCGTCTCTTTGAAGGCACGCCTGAAGAGAGAAATTTAAACGCGTCTCAAAGTGGAAAATGCCATCTATTGTAGACACCGCTTAAGTAACCACCTCAATGGTATGGGTTGCATATCTTAAGCCGAGTCTATTTTAAACGTGAGTCTACGATCACACTAGTCATTTAGCTTCACAAATAGATTTGAAATATATGTCATTGGCGAATAGAATCTTTTTTTTTACCAAGCACAGATGCACTAGATACAGTTACATTCTTGTGCTCTTGCAAATATGACAATGACAATCCACATAACTCAATCATATTCATAAAAGAGACATACGTGATGTCTTTGATTTATTTTACTGCACCGGAAATGTCTATTTTGTTACTTGTTATTATTTGCAAAGTCGCACATAAATATCTTTCATAACTTTTTATGTAACTTTCGAAATTTATTATAATGCAATACGCGTAATAAATAATGATCAGGTTTTCAATCCGTTTAATTTACTTTTAAGATAACATACTATCACGATGTAGTTTAAAATGTTTAGCATGGCTGTAATGTGGAATTGGATTTGTCTCGTATAACGTGTGCTATCATCCTTAAAACCAAGTTATTTATCGTATTATAGAGTAAGTGGATCGGTTCTCGGACACTTCAGAGAGAGACATTAGAAGGGAAGACCTTGAGGTAAGAGACGTTTCCGCATTTATAGTATAAGTACCTCTATAATGTTCTTTTTTATAACTGGATTGCATATTATTAAGTTATATGAGCGACAATTTAAAAGATGTAAAAAGTTTAATAATAGCAGTTCATCAAGAAAATAGCGATTACAGATGGTAATTTAGAGTTGATAAATTATTTTGAAAATATATAAAATAATGGAACGTCCCTTTAAATTCAGTTAATTCAACATGTAAAGACTTTGAAAAAATAAAACTACAAACAAATCAAGGTATACAGTTAAATATCTGTTTGACTCTCTCTCTCTCTCTATCACACACACTCACACACGCACACGCACTCTCTCTTACCCGCTCACTCTTTGCAATTTCTTGCGAACTTCTGGACTGTAGCACTATTCCAACATACATTTCTGTTATAATATATAATAGGAGCTTCTGTAAAAAAAAAATTTTTTCTCTTAGGCAAACTTATCAAGATATTACCCGTCACGCTATTGCTGGATCGTATCGTCGAAATAATCCGGTAGAGATTTAAGTGTGGCCCTAAGCTTTGAATTAAAATTCATGTTGCGTGTGTTAAGCTTCATTGATTAAGCTGTTTATCGATATCAAAATTTTATCAGACTGCTGCTAATGATAAGATAACAAAAAATGCGTTAAAAAATAAAAAAAATGCATCGGCCGGGAATCGAACCCGGGCCGCCCGCGTGGCAGGCGAGCATTCTACCACTGAACCACCGATGCTGATGTAAGGAAATTTAAATGTCTTCTGCGCGACCGGTATAATCCTCTATACAGTGATAATATAGGTAAGCTTGTGATGAAAGTCTTTCGCGGATCGACTGTCACGAGCATCGGTGGTTCAGTGGTAGAATGCTCGCCTGCCACGCGGGCGGCCCGGGTTCGATTCCCGGCCGATGCATTTTTTTCATTTTTTTTTTTAATATTTTACCCCCTCTCCAGCAATTAGCAACAATTAAATTTTTTATGTAAACGATGACGTAATTATCGTAACCCATTAAATCCTGAGCCGAATCTAAGTTAGATAGCTTCCAACGAACTATTGGAACCGTGTTTTTTTTAAATACCTCTATTTTTTGTGTCATTTGCAATTGTTTATAAAAAATTATTTAAACAAATAGAGAAAAAAGTTGCAATTTTAAAAAACTGAGAGCGGTAATCGATTCTACGGAAAAAATCATGAAAAAAATGTATGTATCATTTTTTCCTCAGACTTCAATTTGTTAGTGTAAAAAGGGAATAAACAAAGGAATTCCCTCTATAAAAAAGTGAATATGAGAAAGTGAAGCCAATCTATTTGCACTCTGATTGGTTGGCAGGTTTGATTGTGATTGGTCGAAGAAAAAAGGCGCGTTTTAAATTTAATTTAAATTGATTTTAAATGATGAGTGCAGAAAAATTTTACTTTTACTAATATTCATGATATTTAATGATTATATTTTTAATTAAAAACAAGATAAGTAAAATAACATAACATACCTTTATAAAAAAGAGAACCCGAGAAAATGAAGTGATTGGTTAGGGCGGTAATTTTAAAATTTTAAAAATAGAAAAGTCAAGAAAGAGTGCGCATGAATTAAAGATAAAGAGAGGGAGGGAGGGAGAGAGAAAGAGAGAGAGAAACATTATGTTACAAGGGGCAGAAGTACGTTGTTATTCCCGCGCATGAAGTAATCATGCAACAGAATAACTGGTTTGCCCTTTGTGACACACGATGCTTTATTTCCGATATGTCAGGGATGGCCTAATAATTATTCCATGTAAAAGAGGGAGAGAAACAGTGTATTTAT
>JAPYYQ010001448.1:0-33977 GCA_030522585.1 Anagyrus pseudococci
TGAAACTTTACAGGCATATTCTACGATGTCTAAGCTATTGATTTAGCCAATAAAAAAAAATCGATTTTTCGAAAATTTTACAGTGTTCGGGCCCCTTAATTAAATATAAAATGTGTAAAATTATTAATGTATGTACTTTATAGGTTGCAATATCAGAAATTTGTCGTATAGATCAGAATATTATAAGAATGCTACTTTACGGTTAGTTGGTAAATTAAAGGTTTCATTTGAAAAAAAGAATCTGGTTATTGATGTTTATAATAGTACCGGATTGTCAAATTTTCGACTATCTAATGTTAGCATTAACTACGACGGTAATTATTAAATGTTAAATAATAGTTAAAATGTTTTGAAATTTATAATATTTTCGAATCGTTGTACTAGGTATACCATTCACGATAAATACATCAGATGAAAATGTATCATTGTCAATGATGACAAAAGTAGAAGGAATAACCGAATTGCAGGTACAATTTTTAACAAAAACTAACTTTTGATTTTCTTTTTCTTTTTTGGTTACGCATTTATTTGGACTTGTGAAATCATATTTTTGTAATTCTTTGTTTTACGTTCGATGTTTGAAAGTATTATAAATCTAAACATAATCCAATTTAAACAGTTGAAATACAAACATTTATAGTAAAATTCTTTGCAACCGATTTAAACTTAAGATTGATGTAGGCAACGACATCTGTAGACACACGATAAAACTAACGTAACAGTTAGAAGCAAAAAAGTAGTATTCGTGTAATATCTATAATTTTTTTAAAGTAGAATAATCTTTTTTACGTATTAATAATTATCTATTTTAATTACAGACAGCTAATAACTTTACTCAGTTCACTAATTGTGTAATAGATGTTAAAAGATTAATTACCTACAGGTAAATATGAAATACACATTAAATAGATAATGCATTATTCTCTTTTAAAAAAATTAATTAAATTGATACAATACCTATAAATAACAATTTTTTTGTTAATAGTACCTATTTTCTTTCTGCTCTTCAAAATAAATTAATTGACTTGGCGCGACCGTGCATTCAAACAGAGTTATGTTCCGAGTTAAGTCGTCTAAAGCTCAGTGATTCCGTCAAATTTAAGAAAACCCATTATGATTACGGAAGAAATTCAGCATTATACAAGACTCTAAGTGATAAATACCCTAATATTAATTTTATTAACCCGATGAGTCGCAATGAAGCGGATTTTCAGGTTTTTTTGTACTTTAATATATTAGATAAAAGAATCAATTATTTATTCATAATTTTAACAAATTAACTCATACGCATCAATGTATTCTTTTAGAAATCTATGAACGTGTTTGCTGACTTTTGGTTTGCTTTAATAGTAAAACAGTTAGAAGAAACAACAGATGGACGTATCATTGTACCAGAAATGCGTGAGATTATTCCTGGACTTCCCTATATTGGGTCAGGATCTTTCAATGTGAGCCGGGGTTTTTTCGGGTAAATTTACAAATGTGATAGTTTTAAAGATGATAATCAAAAAATTTAATTCAAATCATTCGTATCCGTAGAAATCTTAGAGATTTTTCGAGACTGGGAAATCTGAAAGTAGTTAACGACGGTCTCAAGTTTTCGGCAGAATCGTTATATATCTTCCCACAAGTGAACATACTATTTACCGAATATAGTGTAAGTAACACCAACCACTATTAACTTATTAATATAATCAAAAACTTTTTAATTATACTTTATGTGCAGTTGGAGCGTGGATTAATAAGCTCAAAAGGTGTACTCAAGATAAAAATTAAAAGTCTAATATTAAAGTTCAGTGCTTCCCTAGATTACAATCAAGAACCATGTGTAGCACAAGCGCATATGTCATTGTCTAAATTAGCTAAACCTGATTATGAATGGAGCGAGAATACTATATTTGATAGAACACTTAAACTTACAATTGATGATTATGGTAGTAAATTTACTAACTCTAGCATAGATTTTGTTTTATCAAAAATTAATAACTATTTTATTGAACAGTTAGTTCAATGGAACTGTGAAAAGCTTAGACCTTAAGAATATAATTTACAAAATTAAAAAATTAATGCTTTTAATAATAAGTATATTACTTTTTTCTAAACATCCTTCCTTTATTCCATGAAAATCTACAAATTTTTTGAATTTTTAAATTGCTGTATTTAAAAACCCATATTCTATTGTCACATATAATTACTGTTTTTATTGTTACACGTACGAAACTCAAACTGACTCTTCAAAATGGAAAATGAAAACTGTTTACACATCACCAATTTTTGTAAAATAACAATACCATTTTTGTATTATAATCTTTACGATTCATTGGCCGAAATAAAATCAACTTTGTTTTTTTTTGTAAGTAGTATCAGTTTAAAAAAAAAACTAAAGTCTTGAGAAAATACGTCCTTGAAGGTTGAAATTTACCGTTAAGGTAGTTAATGACTTATAAAAGAATGTTATTTCAAGATGATAATAAAAAAAATAGCTTACACCTTGTTCATTTATGTTTCAAATATAAAAATCTATACATACGTGAATATTTGATTAAATACAAAACCAGCGATACACTAGTTATATCATAACAAAAAATTACAAAACTTAATTTTGGACGTATTTTCCTTAAACACGTCATTTGTTAACATATTAAATAATATTTTAACAAAATGAATATATGTACAAATGTAAGGAATTAAGATATTAATTATACTTCATTGATGAAAAAATTCGTTGCTTTAATATAAAAACTGATAAAAAAAAGTTCATACTCGTAGTGTCAAGTGAAAATACCAAAGCAAAATTTTAAAGATGAGGTTTTTTTACGTACTTTTGTGCTTCTATTATCTTCAAATTTCGCCAATCTTCGCTCATTTTTTTGAGAGTGAGTACTAATCAATTATTTACAAGCTACAGATTTTTACATGATATATTTTCTTTCTAGTATGCTCTCCAAAAAATAAGTTTTCTGTAAAAAATGGACAAGAAATTTACAATATCGACATAAAAATTAATTACAATATAGATCATATTCACGTTCAAGAACTTCCAGTGAAAAGTTTAGAATTGCTGACAAGTAACGCAACTGTACTTTCTTCAGGTAAAGAGAAATAAACACCAAAAGGTAAAGCAGAACTTATGCATTTAAAAAAATTGATTTTAGGTTACATAAAATCGCATTTAAATGAGAAACAGCCTTTCCAACTAAACTTCACTCTCAGTCCTAGCAAAGTGATCAATGTAGATGTAAGTAATATTTTACATACTAAAATAAGCAGTAAAATATAATTTTATTTAATATTTATTTTGTAAATGTAGAAAGAAGTAAATGGTAGAAATGAAAGCCAGTGCGAGCTAATTTTCTCAGACACATCTATCAGGTAAAAATCTACAACTCATAGTTATGAGACAACTGAGGGGTTGACCAGTCACCAAAATTGTAGTGACCCTTCTTTCGCTACAGTAGTATAAAATTAATTAAAGTATAATTACATTTTTTGCAAGTTAATTTAATCGACACCAACTGATTATAAGTCACTTGTAATTAAGTGATGTGAATCGTAATCGCAGCGATTGAATTATTGAATACATTTTATACGTTCAAAAGCGGTTAGCCCCTCTTGTTTCTAATTATTATCACTTTTAAATCGTTTTTAATCATTAGTTCCAAATTATTTGGGGAAATCCAACCGCTTCTTATTGAGCTCGCACAAGAATGTTATCGCTCACGCCTGTGCAATCAACTAAGCCCCAAAATTCCTAATGAACCTGTTGAAAGAGTGCGCAATTCAAGTGGAAATAAGCAGCGTTCCTGTGTTGAAAAATCGACCGTAACTTCTCAAGTAAATTTAAAAATTTCATGCACAGCAAATTAATAACATAGATGTAAAATTATAATTTTATAACATTTATTTTAGGAAACAATCAATGCAATGGCAGATTTTGTACTGTCGATAATTCAAAAGAAAGTTCTTGGCGATAGTGGTAAATTTACTATACCAAAAATACAATCGGAATTTTCTACAGACATTGCGTTTTGGACAGCTTCGGGTAACTTAAAAACATCGGATGGAGAGTTTCAGTAAGGATATTTAGCATAAAATATTAAATCTTTAAACATTTTGTACAACTGTATAATTTTGCAGGGGATTAAAGAATTTGAAAAGAAAGTCGGATATACTTCTTGAGCACAACAAAACGCAATTTTCATTAAAAACAATATATGCTCTTTCAGAGTCGAAAGTGACATTTAGTCACTATGAAGTAAGTAGTCTATAATCGTGAACACTATATTGAAAAATATTAATGTTGTATTCTTTGCCAGGTCGCAGTTTCAAAACTGAATGTTGATGGTATTTTAGAAGTAGGTGTTAGAGACATAATTTTGACTGTCGAAATAGATTTAGATTTTAACAGTCCTGTTTGTAAAATAAGATTGAATGAATTTAAAGCTGATAATGGAAAATTTGACGTTGAATTAACTGGACTTGGTATTTTGAATAGCCCAGTATCAAAGCTTGTTGCTTGGATCATTGAAACCAAGTTGTATACTCATGCAAAAAGTATAGTTACGGATCTGATAAATACTATAGACTGCGAACAATTTAGACCTTAAAGTATTATGTAAATATTAAAATAAAACATTTTTTTTGTAAACTAATTAGTTCCATTTATTTAACCATATCTTGCGCCAGCTTTCTCTCCGATGCATCGTAAATAATGGATTGTTACTAAAACAAACAGCGATAAGTATAAATACTGCATAGTGAATCAGACTATTGCTGATAACAGATCAAAGATCGGAGTAAGAATTGTAAATGCAATAAGCATTGAAAAGTTTACAACTTAATCGTAAGAGTCAAGGTAAATTAAAAAATAAGTAATAAAAAAAGTTTCGTAATTTCGGTAAACAATAAGTTACATATACACGAAACGTTTTGAAAGCGTTTACACAATAAGCACGTACGTGACGTGCTTGGATAAAAGGAAAACTGGACGTACAATCTTCTTCTCGGTCAAGTCTATACCTATCTCTCGCTATGGAAAATTATCTCGAAGCATATATTTTGCATTACTAAAAATCATTAGTACATCCGAGTGGGACATAGGCTTATCTCTAGCTCGGATTTCGAGAGGGAATAAGGAAAGAAGAAACGGCCAACGATAAGCTGCGAGCTGGAGCGTTGCAACACGACGAGCATAACAAAGCGTGCTCCGAGTTTATGATTCGGATCGTAACTAGTGAATCGATTGCCGCGATCAGTAACGGACACCCGGCTTTTCTCCCACCACAGGAAAAAGTTGCCCGGGTGTGAATCACGATGACTACTCCTGCTACTGTGCTACTGCTGCTGCGTCAGCTGATGTGTACACTGCGAGCTCGTGGCCAGAGATCTTTGTGCCGTGGCGAACGCTGCCCGCTTCGGCCATCAAGCTATTTCGCTCCGCAAATTTACTGTAATGAGGGAGATCCGGTGCTGCGGCGTTTTTTAATCCCTCGCTTCGTTTATTATCCTTGAATTTTCAAAGTTTCTCGTGTTTTCGTGAAAAACCAACAAGTCTTTGGGGGGAAAGGATGTATCGTTTGTAACGCTCCTTTGTTTCACGCGAATCTACGAGTTTTCAGTTTTTATTGATCAAGTGAACAAAATGTCGCCAAAGTGTTATTTGTTTTTCATCATCTCAGCTGCACTACTACTGCCCGCATATTCAAAAGACGAACGAATCGGTGAGTCAACGTAGACTAGATAGTTACGAAAAAAAAACAATATAACCGTTCATTCAGCACAAGGTCATTTTTCTAACTAACGCAAATACTTTAGATTGTCTCGTGCCATCAATTTTTGAAGTAGACGTAGAGGGCAACAAAAAAATATTCATTTACGATGCCGAAATTTATGTGAAATTCAACAGAAATGAATTAGCTGTTTATGAATATTCGGATACAGACAGAGTAAACATATTAATTAATAATTCAGCTGTTCTTTTTACAGGTGAGAAAAAATTATTTTAAAATCGTTTAGTGGAAAATAGACAAAATTTGTATCAAGTTTACAACTGTCTTGAACAAAATTCGCACTTTGATACTTATGTCATTCTACGTGCGATAAGACATTAGTCAACTTCGTTACAAATATTTTTCTTAGAATTTTTTCAATAACAAGAGTTTGTGAGATACGTATTTCTTTTAGGTCATATTCTTCAAAATGAGGAATTCGATCCGAACTCATTGAAAACGTCACGAGTACTTAGCACTAAAATTGCAGGATCCGCACAGTTAATGGTAATGATTATGTTAAAAGTTAAACATTTGTGTTGAATAATTTTATCAGCAACGCTTGTATTATTGCAGAGAAATGCACACAGCAGCGATGCAGTGACAGATTGCAGCGTCTACTTAGCTAGGCATCATAAAAACAAGTAAGTCTAACAAGTAGTGCATTTACATACGCGATTTCGTCATCCACGACGATAATTCAATGGCAAGTGACTAAATTATTATTTTCTTTTTTGTAACGATATCAGTTTCCGCGCACTTCATAAGCTAATTCAATTACGAAGAAAACACGAGCGTTAAAGTTGTTTTTAAAATTATTCACATGTTCATATCTTTTATAAACAGTGACTGGGATTTACCAAAAAACATGCAGATTGAAATTTTACACCAGGCAGCAACGTGTTTGAGGACAGCGATATGCAAAAAACTAGGCAACATAAACCTGAATGATTTAAGAAACGCTGCAAATCATCCTTATGATTTCGGACAGCTATCCGTATTATCAAGAAGGTCAAACGCGAATGATGACTTGGAACCGGACGGCACTTCTGTTGCTTCAGAAAAATTTGATGAAGAAAAGCTACCGGAACTTATGTCTTCGATTGATCAATTAGAATCTAACAATATCGACAAAGATGGATTACAGGTCTGCGATCGACAATCATTTTTAAAAAAAAAGAATTTTAGTCAAACATTTTTATTTAATTTTGTCCTTTGATTACAGTCGACCATAAACATGATTGTCGATATAGTGATAGCGGAGATCGTTAAAGAAATGAAAAAAGAAAACAATGGCACTCTCAAGATACTTGATATCCACCAACGATTTTCTTACAATGCTGTTGTCAAATTGTCTGGCGAATTTGATGCTACAGATGGATATTTTTCGTGAGTAAACAAATGTTATGCAGTAAAAATTACTGTAATTTGATTTAAGCACTCAAAATAATTCGTAACCTTTTTTCAGAGATATAACAACTTTATCAAGAATTGGAGATGCCACATTAAAACACGAGGGTGACGAGTTCGTTGCATCCTGTGGCTTTGGACTTTCTAAAGCTAAAATACATTACAACAAATACGAGGTAACTAAAACGAAAAGCATATTTTAATGTTTAATCAAGTAACAACCTGCCGGGCAAAATTTTACGTTTTTTGAAAAAAAAACAAATATTTTTTCTAGCTAATCTACGGCTTGAAAGTCAGCGGCAAAATATGGGCGGACGTGAGGGGTGTAGCTGTGTACACGACTGTCTCTATAGATTATGGAAAAAAACCTTGCCAAGTAAGGCTGCAAGATATTCAAGTGACTAAGCTGGGAAAGATCAATATAAAAATCACAGGCATGGGCCCGCTCAATGGCCTCACCTCGAAGCTCGTCACTTGGATAACGGAAAAGTGGAAGAACGAAATTGTCGGCGAAGTGGAGAACCACGTCAGAATTTTCATCGAGGACTACATGAGCAAATTAGATTGCGAGAAGTTCAGGCCTTAGACCGCTATGACAAACGTATTTAACTTAAGATCGTTGCGCTAGATTCCTAAGACTGCGAACAAAGAATGCTTAATTCTTTTGTCTCGTGTATTTTGTAAGGCAGGTTTACATGACATTAGGCGTAAAGAATAGTTTTAACGACGAAAAGATTAAAATAGTTGCTATTGCAATGTTTTGTAAAAAGAGTAAATAAACTAATTAAATTATTGACACGGTTATCTTTACTCCTAGAAGATAAACGACCGTTGTGAATACAATAACTATCTTGAATGCTGCTGCCATTGTTTTACTTTCCTTTTATTCGCGTTGCAATCTCATGTGATTGTATGTATCTCTCTCTCTTTCTTTCTCTCTCACTCTGTAACTGATAACGCTTTTTTTAAAAGATATTAAGTTCCTGTAGCTCGGTTATCGCGAGCAGGATAAGCAAAATAAAGAAGTCAAAGAAAGAACAGCAAATAAAAATTTTATGAAAGTAATTGTACACGTTAGCGGGCAATTGTAGTAAGGCGAGATTAAAAATAACATTGGAGATATTAATTGTATTATCAATTATCTAGCAACATTTTTCGACGTCAAGTCCTGATTACAAATAAGCCGTAAAAATAAGCTGTAAATCGGAAAAGGAAAAGTTTCTTACTTTTCCTGCTCAGTTAAAGAGCCATAAAAGCCGGGAGATCTTGTATGCGGATTCCACTGTAGCCAGCGCCTCTCACTCCCCTCCATGGTCAACTACACTTGTTTATGAATCACGGTCTGGACGAACTCATCTGTAAATTCATTGCGACGCGCCGACCCACAGCCGCTACACTGGGACCTTCGACTTCGTTATAATCAGAGCGTTTTTTCAATACCGTTAGTTTTCACCAATTTTATTATAATTTTTAGCTATTAATATATTGGCTTAATTTAGCGAAATTTTAATATTTTTGTAGAAAATTATCATAAATAAATATTTTTAGTTGAAATTTCGAAAAAGTTGTTTTTTTAAAAATAAATTTTTACTTATCAGAAAATTCTCTACAGACGCAAAATAGTGTATCATCTAGAAATTTTTTTAAATAAACGGAATTATAATAGCACGTTTAATTTGAATATTTTGAATGAAATTTTTAACAGCTTAGATAAACGATACGCCGAAGAGACGTAGACTCTCGAACATGGTGTCCCCGTACTTAATATTGGCAATTACATCTTTATTGAGTTCATCAGTTCTCTCATCGGAATGGTTAGGTAAGCCCAGATCGAATAAGTTGATTGTAAAAATAACTATTCATTGGTATAGGTTTCACGCGCAAAATAATTTGATGTTTGTGTAAAATTTACCGGATAAATAATTATTTCAAAATATTAATTACAGAATGCGATCCACCGAAAAGTTTCACAGTGGAACTGGAAAACAACAATAGATTATTTGTCTACGATGCTGAAGTAAACGTAAAATTTGATAGGAACGACTTGGCAGTGTACGATTATCCGGGATATGAAGATGTTAACATACTCATAAACAATACAATTATCTCTTTTTCAGGTAAATTACGGATCAATATTTTTTGTATTTTGATATTTAATTTTTTACTAAATATTTATTTCGATATTAAAATTTTTAAGGGTACATTCTTTTGGAAAATGAAGAAGTAACGCCAGATACTTTTAAAATATCTCGCATTTTTGACTCGAAAATTGCTGGATTTGGGCGTTTATCGGTAAGTTTTTAAGAGTACTCCGTTCCAGCATAAATCCAAAACGATTAATATTAATTACTTTGTGTAGAAAGCCACAAATGGTACAGTCACCCTTACTGATTACAATGTATATTTATCAAGAAATCATGATGAAAAGTAAGTTTAAAAAAGTACTATTCGATGATTTACAAATGATCAAAATTAACTTTTTATTTTTTCTAGCGTAATAAATATACCAAAGAAAGTTCAAGTCGAAATTATTCACGAGGCTGTTTCTTGTATAAAATCAACGATACACAAAAAAATAGGCACTATTCAACCAGAAGATATGGATCGAGCAAAAAAAAATCCGTATGATTTTGGATCTATTTCCGTCTCGTCAGGAAATATAAGTGACTTACGTTATAAAGCGCGACATCCTTACCACCACAGAGAACCAACAATTAGCACCGAAGACATCAAATTTATTTTATCAAACTACAGCAACATAGATCCGAATAACGTTGAACAATTTGGATTTATGCAGGTAATTACATGCACTGTAGAATAAATATTGTCGTAATAGACTAAAACTCGTACAAAGGCAGAATTTGCCGAAAGTACGTGTCAAATATTTGAAAATATATTGAGGCCGAAAATGTTTTGTTAGGAAGCCTTAAATAAGGTAGTCGATCTGGCAGTGGCAGTGCTCGTGAGGAGAATGCGAGAAGAAAATGAAGGAAAAATCGGGATTCCAGATTTAAATCAAAACTTTTCGACGGGCTCCTCTTGGTGGAAGACCACCGGCGAGTTCAATGCTTTCGTCGGTACTTTCGAGTAAGTTAACGAGGCTTATTCAACGCCGTTCGTTTTGAAGTTAAATAATGGCAGTACTTTAAATAGCAAATAAAACAACATTAACATTCAAGACTATTCTTTCGGAAGCAAAGTTGGAGAGTAGTTGGACTATCCTTTAAAGAAAACTCGACTAAACTTTTTTAGTCTTGTTTTTTTTTCTGTTCAAGTATTTAATGTAAATTAGAAAATCGCTAGAATCCGCGATAGTGCTGTTGGACCGTCAATTCGAGAAAATTTAAATGAACTTTTTTTCCCACCATAGGGACCTCACTACCCTCTCCCGAACCGATAACGTTATTCTATACCGCGAGGGTCTCAGATTCATGGCTGTCTCTGAATTTTCTCTCCCCTCGGCGAACATGAATTATCAGGATTACAGGGTAAATATAAAACAAATACCATTGCGCACTAACAGCGAGTTCGAACGAAATATTAAAAAAAAACCCAAAAATTGTTCCAGCTGAGATACGGCATTATCAAGGTGAACGGCAAGATGTCAGCGGCTATCGACGGCGTGTCCGTGCTGGCGTCGGGCTCGATCGATTTCACCAAGAGACCTTGCGAGGCCGTCTTGCTCGATTTGCGAGTGAGCAAGCTCGGCAAAATGAAGGTCAAGATGACGGGCCTGGGGCCGCTGAACAAACTTCTCTCGCGCATCGTCACCATAATAACGGAGAAGTGGCAGGAGGATATTGTTACCGAGGTCGAGGAGAAGTTCCGCGAGATTATCGCCAAGCTGATGGAAAAGTTCAGCTGCGAGAAGTACAGATTTAACTAGGCCGACGCCTAGACTATAATGGGGTCCAGCGAGAGCCGATGGCGCCGCCGACAGAGAGGTCAAGCAAAACGAGGCTACGCATTTTTATAGGTTTGACGGTCGATGCTTATTCATTCGGCATTTCGCAGAGAGAAGATTGCATAAGGAGGCGCCGCTTTGAATTTTTTATTTGAACATGTAACAGATGAGAACAGAAGATGAATTTTGATGTTAGAGAAAAGACTTTATGAAATAAAATTTTTCGTATTACGTTGGCCTTTTTTTATTTTTTTAAAGAAAAAAAAACCGACACTACGCTTTATCAAAGCCTCTTCATATTATATTTTCATATCACGCTAATTAACACGTAAAATACAAAAAATTGAAAAAGTAAAAAATTGAACAAGTGTTTTTAGATAATACATGGTACTGAACAGCTGTTACGCAAGTGATACTTTTCATGAGCTACACAACTGATTAATCAAAAGCTTCGCTGATAAAGCAAAAAAAAGAGCAATTAGGAAAAATTGGAGGTAGAGTCTTTTAGATAGTTGAGACGTTATGTGCTGATAACCATTTTGTAAAAAAAATGAAAGTTTCAAAAATGTCAACACGTGCCGTTATTTTGTTCGTTTTATCTAGTCTTTCAGTATCCTTTGCTGTTCAGGTTTTGGGTAAATTTTGATAAGCTTGATTCGATTTCTGTTGTTTTGTCAATTTTTTTTGTCAGCGTAGTTCTAATGAAAGTTTAAAAGTGACCTTGAAAAATATATGATTGTGTTTCTAGATTGTTCACCAGGCAGCCTTTCCTTCAAAGTTGGATCACTTAATTTAATAGATGAACACCCAACTTTATATTTCTTATACAACAGAAACTCATTGTCAGTTCTTGAGAAAAATGGTCAATATGCAAATGTCTCCCTCCCTAGGGTAGAGATCCGATCAAGATGTAAATAAACTTTAAAAAAATATTTTACCATGGCACGTTCTTTTTACGTTATTTGTGTATCGAATAATATAATAACTCGTTATTACTTTAATTTATTATAGTTTCAAGCGATGTACGTAATACAGTAACTAGTATCAATCCAAACGTAGAAACAATTGCTAACGTGTTTGGAGAAGCTAAACTCTCAGTAAGTAAATTTATTAAACGCTCGTTTTCAAACATATGTTATTTTTATTTACCAAATGATTAGTTAAAATGTCGTTACAAATAACAAAATTATCTTTTTTATTCTGCAGACAAACAGTTCCGGTCGAAGAGAGTTGCAAAACTGTAATTTGTCTATGACAGCTGTATCAAGCAAAAAGTAAAATACTTAAATAAACAATAAAATTAGTATTATAAAATTTACATAAAAAATTCTGCAATTTTGTAGATCACCAAAAATACCAGATAGTTTTATAACAAAACTTCTCGATATAACTCAAAATTGCATTTCTGCTCGGTTATGTAAATTACTTGGAGAAATACGTTCGGTGGATATAGTCAAAGAAAAAGTTACCCCGAAACCGAATGTGAGTATTAACCGATGATACATTACAGCTGTAAAGTAATTTTTATTCACCAATAATATCGATTAATTACAGATAAAAGCAGAAAATACCATTGACCTTCTACTTAAACACGTAGCGGAGGATTTTCGAGGAAAAAACAACGGGCGAATTGCCATTCCAGATGTTCGCTCAATTTTCAAAGCGAAACAAGGCACTTTTGTGTAAGTATTTTAATTAAACGCAACGCTCAGT
Organism: Anagyrus pseudococci; assembly: GCA_030522585.1. NCBI lineage: Eukaryota > Metazoa > Arthropoda > Insecta > Hymenoptera > Encyrtidae > Anagyrus > Anagyrus pseudococci. Next base: position 12,796 of record JAPYYQ010001448.1, read on the forward strand.
GAGTAATCCGAATAAAATCGATTTAACGAGAAAATAACTCAACTTTTTGTTCAACAGCGGCCTGAGCAATCTTCAACGATACAAACAGTTTGACGTCCGTAAGAGAATATTAAATTCTTATGCAAATTCTTATTTGTTTACTTTTGGCATTCCGCAAGGACACATAGAGTACTTGAAATACGGTTTCGCGGGAGGCCAATTGTGCGCCAACATCTACGATTTAACGTTTACCGCTGAAATCATCATTGATCACTACAATCAACGCTACTGTCGTCCAGGCCTTACCAATGTCACATTAAATAGCGTCAGAAAAACCGAATCTTATTTTTGCGGCCGCTACAGCAGCATAACGAACATGGTGTTCGGATGGTTCGCCAACGCCTTTAATTCGGACATCGTCAAGGATATTGCCCGGCAGATAGACACGGAATTATCGACGGTACTCTACGAGAGCTATAGCTGCCAAAGTTTCGAGTAATATCGACAGCAATTTCGACGTCCTTTTCGTTGTACGAGTAAGGAGCGTTTGAACTAAGAAATTTTGTCAAACAAAAGTGGAGCTTTAATAAAAAGAAAGCAACAATTTAAATTAAAAATAATTTTTATTACAAAATCAAACGAATATAGAAATACAAGTCGGCGCGTATTTCAATTATTTTCGTAGTCTTATCTGGTCTCGTTTCACTAAATTGTCCGATAAGTTAATGCATACTTTATTCACTTTTCTCAACATTCGTTTGAGTTAACTGTGGCATTGGTTTTGCATTTGATGCGTACATTTTATCAATGTTTACCGTCACGTTATCCTCACTTGAATCACTTTTTACACTATTTACATCGTCCTTTGAAGGTGATACATTTACAATTTGATCATTCGCACGATCTACGTTAATTTTTTCAACGACTTCTACATTTATCTTTTCGACTAAGGTTACACTTTTATCAACCTCGCTTTGTTTGCAAGGATCACTTGTATTAATATTTTCAGATTGTTCAGTTGACTTGTTTTCTCGTTCAAGAGGAAGTTTTATGTCACTGAGGTCTACAGTTAATTCGATTACCCTTACCTTATCTTTATTTGACGCATCATTTTTTTCCAAACAAGCTTTGATTGTCTTCTCAATCAAATCCTCTTGACTATCACTTTTGTTGACTGAGTCGAGTACCAATTTTTCATTATCATCTTTTGCATGACTTTTTTCTTTATTGTCACTTGAAGGTAATAGTTCTTTGTCTGTCGCTGAACTATTACTCGATAACGAATCTGATTGCATATTTAATTGTAAGTTAGGACTGTCAGCGTTTTCTCTGGAAATGTTACTGCCATTTCCACTTGAGAGAGCTTTCAGAGCTAGATATTCTTCAACAGAACCAGTAGGTTTTAAAATTACATGCTCAGGACTCGGTTCTGACGTTTCTTGGGAATTCAAATTCGGCGAATTATTTATTTTGTTCTGTCTTTGCCTTTCTCTTAGACGTTTACGTATTTCAGATTGTATTTTTGACTCTTTTATTACACTTTGAACATCGTCTTGTTTGATATAACGTGTTGCCCAAGTTTCTGAACGAGGCAATGCAGAATTCGCGGTTGCTTCGCTGGTATTTTCATCTGTTGTTTTGTTTTCAACACTGCTAGATTGGTTATTTTCCAAATCATAGTCATCTGGATAATCATCTAAATTAATGATTTCTTCTATATCTAATGCCTTGTCATCCAAATAATCTATTTTTGTATCAGTCTTTTTTGAACTAGAACTTTCATCTTTTTCATTATTTCTAGGAGGAGATTCTTCTATCTCTATAGGTTTTTCTTCAACACTTGGTGTCTCAGTTGTTTTCTCAGTCATTTTCTTTTCAATTTTTTCCGACTTGTCGTCAACTGCATTTTTTTCTAAAGGTTGTTTTTCCACCTCTTCATCACTATTTTCATTGGTTCTTTTTCGAGAGCGTACATGAGGATTCTTTCTCACTTTAATTTTTTTCTTAAATACAACATCTTCATTTGTATTCTGAATTGGTTCCTTAGTCCTTTTTTCATCCTCAGCATCATCAACAATTTCTCCTTCTTCTAGTTCTTCAGATGGATTTTCTGGTTTATCATCTGAACTACTTTCAATGACACTTATTGGTAAATTAGGACTTTCTTTTTGATTATCTAATTTTTTATTTTTTGTGCCATCATTTTTCTCTTTAACAGTATTTTCTTTATTAGTATTTTCTTTACTAAGCTTATCTTTTTCTTGATTTGCCACTTTTTCGTTACTTTTATCTTCAATTTTATTTTTATCGGTCTGTTCCTTCTCTTTCGTATTTTCTTTTTCAGTAGTACGTTCACTTACTAATTTTTTATTTACTCTTTTTGATGGATCCTCATTTTCACTGTCACTTGATAACAGCTCAATTGTAGGAGCTGGGTGAACAACAACAAAAACATCCTCATCATCTCCATGCTTCATGAGGACATCTATTTTTTCAAGCTGCTCTTTTAAGTTAGCTTGCCTAGTTTGACTAGTTGTATTATTTGTAGATCCAGATTCTGCAGTAGGAGTTGATGAGGTTTTAGATTTTGCATCTTTTGGATTTGAAGAATCTTCTTCTTTCCTAATTAAAGCTCTGATAGCCCTTGCTCTCATTTCAAGTTCCAAAAGATCCAAGAGACTACCACCTTCTTTATCTTTTTCTTTTTCTTTCTGTTTTTCTTTTGGTTTTCCCTCTGTTTTAATTTTTTCAGTTTTTATTTTAACATTAGATTTACCATCAGACTCTGTTTTTCCTTTTCCTTTAGATTTTAAGGCAGGTTTATCTTTAGTATCTTGGGGTTTTTTCTTTACCTTCTTTGACTGTTTATTTTTTGACTTGGAGCCTTCAATTTTTACGCTAGTACTATCTTCACTTATCCATTCAGTGTCAGATATAATTTCAAGAGATGGTCCTACAAAAAGAAAAAAGTTAACTAGTGAACAATAAGAAATAAATAGTTATTTCTTATTATTTAAATAATTTCTTACCTGAATTGTCTGATTCATCTGTGTCTGAAGATTCTAACATTGGATGATCATCTATAATTGAAATGATTCTCTTCTTTGACATACCAATTAACTCTGCAGCGCACCATTCCTCCAATTCACGAAGATCAGCTTTCTAATTTAAATTAAAACTGGTATTAGAATCAATAAAGTAATAATTCAAGAAAAAATATATAACTTACTTTTAATGTTTGGGGCAGCATCATTCGAATCTTTTCAGGCTTTACAGATTTAAAAAGTTGAGAAGCAAGCTCCGTTCTGTTTGAAAGATACTCTTTTATGGGTTTTAAATCTGTTGCACTTGTTTCCTCATCAGAGGATGAACTTGTGGAAGAGCTTGAACTGCTGAAGGAATCCTACATTAAATAAACAAAACTTTTAATCTCACAAATAACCTGGTACTGATAAAACGCAAATCAAATATAAGTTTAAGCTTAATTCAATTGTTGAGCTCATTAAAATTGCAACAAGCAACGAACAAAACAAATAATAAAAGCAAACAAGCTAAAGTAAATATCAAAGAAAGGAGTGATGTAATGTAAACAAACCTCCGTGGAAGACATATATCTTTTGTTTTTGCTCTTAACGTCCGACATTTTCTCCGGCATCTCACAATCCCAGGATCTCAACGCGTAATCGCAAACAATTCCACCAACGACGCAGCTCTAGGAGGGCTAGTAAAGTCTCCTATACCTACAACTCAGCAAGAAAAAGTCGAGCTAAAGCCGGCGTTGCGCACAGGGGGGACAACAGCAGCGCTCATCTCCCTCGCGCCAGGACAAGGAGAACAGCTGATCGGCGATGATCTTAATTTTCTATGCCTCGGCTCAAAAAGTCGCTGGGTGGCGGAGGGGCCGTAGGGGAGGGAGGGGGACTGCTGCTGCGGTGTGCGTCTGCTGCGGAGCAGAGAACGAGGGGGGGAAAGGGGTATGCATAAAAGAGAGAACGTGTCAAGTGACAGGCGAGCCTGCGCTGGGCATGAGCGAGAAGAGGCTCTCGAAGCCAAATGAAAAATAAATAACGGCGCTCTTTCGCAGGTGCGCCTGCACACGACGACGTCGTCGCTCTTGATTCGGGGCAGTCGCGTGTGCGTGTGCGCGCGGCCGCGCAGTACAGCCGGGTCGTAGGCAGGCGCCAACGTCAATTCCATAACCTCATACCTATCTATATCTCCGATTCTCCAAGCCTTTTGCGGGCAAACGTATATACGCTCCGTCTCCCTCTCTCCCGACGTAGTCGTCTCGTTGCGGAGCCACACCGCGCGCCGCTGGCTCTCTCCGTCGCCTCCCCCTTTTCTTGGACACCTCCGTTATCTTTTGGTTCGCCTGCGGCACACAATGTGGCAGGCAGCAACTCTTCCGTAACGTGTGCAGGTCGGGCCGTGTTTGCAAAGAGAGAGAGGCCCCCCCGGCTTAGTCGAAAACGCGCGAGCGCACCTCCGTTCGCTGATGTCGGATAACGAGGCGGCGGACTGCACGGCTGCACGACGTCGCGGTCGCGGGACTGGCCGAGCTCAACGACAACGCAGCCTCCCCTGAAAGAGAAAGAGAGAGAGAGAGAACGATGCCAGTGCCCTGTGACACCTGCTGACACGGAGCCCTCTCCCCCCCGATAGATCATCCTGCCCGCCGCCCGCCGATCAAGTATTACCGATGGCATTTTAGCGAGAATAAAGTAGAGTATCTGACGAAGCTGTAATTCGATCATTATTTGAACTAGTTCGAGATTGCTCCTTTATCCAAGGCCCTCCCCCGCGCGCAGCTGTTCTAGCGTACAGCACTTTGCCTCTGTTTTGATAACGCTGCGCTTGCACGTAAACTATACACGGCAATTTCACTTTACTAACGCTTATCAGATAATGGAAATGAAGTTATTATTATATAAATAGAATCTAACGTTTCGCCTAACTTGGATTTAGTTTTTCTTTCGCGTCAGTTTGGTTTTGCATCGAAAGAATATTTTTATCATATTTCTCTTCTATTGCTGGTATTAAACATCAATTTCTTTTTTCCACAGGTACACAATGTGATAAAGGCTTCTCTGATATCAGTATGAAACATTGCTTAATGAACATTCCATGTTAAAAGATTATTTTTCAAGAAATTGCCTTGATAGCTAGACAGATCTAGTTGAGCTTTATATATTTGTATTTATAATTATTGTAGTTAATCAAAATAAGCCAAAATGTTGGGACGATTCAAGTCTGCTTTACTAAATGCAGTTGGCACCAGCGAACTAGGCTTACAGTATCCAAATGACTCGGATAATGAATCCGTGACAGACCTCATTAATTCTAACTTGCCTATAGCTGTTGAAACAAAGCCTTATAGCAGACCTAGTTTTTTGGGTTTGACAAGTGAAGAAACTCAGGTAATTTTATCAACATTTTCTTTATAATTTGTTTATTATCTCTGTAGTATTTTGTAACTAATATTTTTAAACACCTATTTAGGTGAGCGCAGATCATAGAGTAAGGCCAATAATAGTACCAAGAGATTTAAGCAGATTGCCGTGGTGTGCTGGGTATGCTGAGTGTATAAATGCTGGTAAAAGCACATGGAATGAGGACCAAGCAACTGCAATGAGGGGAGATTTAAAGTTATTGGATACAAACATCAGTATACCTTACGTTATGTTTTCAATGTTTGATGGTCATGCAGGTTATCAAGTTGCATTGACTGCAAGACTACATCTTCACAGGATAATTTTAGTAAATATTTAATAAAATTAAAATAATTTCCATACTACAAAATTTATAATTTTTTAATGATACAATTACGATTCCTTAATTTTTAGGAAAGGTTAATGGCAATACCAGGAGATGTTCTGTTAGCAGAAGAAAATAATGCAGCTATAACAAAGGGTCAAGATTTAGTGATAGGAGCCATTGAGCTTGCTTATAAACAAATGGATCAAATGGTGGAACAGCAAGCACACAAAGGTGGAGGTGGATGTACTTCTTTAACAGTTTTGTTTTTAAATGGTAGACTTTATGCTGCTGGTGCTGGAGATTCTAGGTTTGGAAATATTTTAAACCTTTTAGTTGATATATTTTGTAGTAGCCTATAAATTATACAATCTTTTCAGAACTATTCTTGTATTGGGAGAAAGTGAAAGAGCCCTAACTAGAGATCATACTCCTGATTCAGAATCAAATCGTGTAAGAGCTCTTGGCTATTTAAAAGGTGCAGAACTTTTGAAAGGTGTATTTACATCGTTGGAGTTCAAAAAAAGACCTTTGCAAAGAGATGTTGGCCAAATGGTATTGTACAGAGAACCTTACATGACAGGATGGGCCTACAAAATCTTATCTCATCCAGATTTAAGACTACCACTTGTATCGGGTCAAGGAAAAAGGGTAAGAATTAAATTCTTTTTTCTAATGTATTCCTATGTATTCATTTAATTTATTGACTATTATTTGATATTAGAGTAGAGTTATGGGCACCATTGGTGTAACAAGAGGCTTTGGGGACCATGGCTTAAAAGCAGCTAATACAGGTGTAAGCATTAAACCATTCTTATCATCTCAACCAGAAGTGCAATCACTAGATTTAGAAGGATGCAACCTCACAGAAAGAGATTGCATTATAATGGCAACTGATGGCCTTTGGGATGTAGTTTCTGATAAAACGGCAGCTAATATTCTTAGAAAAACTCTGGCACCTGACAATCCATCATTAGAATATAGGTAAATAATTTTTCAAAAAAGTAAATTTAATCTTCTGATAAATAAAATTAATTAATTAATCGTTTTTTGATACTTTTAAATAGATTAACAATGGCAGCACAAGAACTTGTACAAGCTGGTAGAGGCAGACTTACAGGACGAGTGTGGAGACTTAAATCAGAAGTGCAAGAAAATGGTGATGACGAGATGATGTCAATGGCATCTGTTGATGACATAAGCGTAATGGTTGTGCCTCTCTATCCTTATCTGTGTGAACACAGACAGTGGGTAAAAATGCAACATCAAGAGAGAAGGCATTCAGTAAATTCATTGCAGTCAACATCAACAAATGACACAACTTAAATTGTCTGTTCAATTTTCCTATTAATAATTCAATAGTGGCAAAAAAGCAAAAAAACAAACATTGTCATACTTGTTAAAAAAATTTCCTTGGTGGAAAAAACTAATTTTTTCATCTTATCTCATTGACTGTAAAAATGAAAAAAATTATAATCAAATTTTTATACAAAATCTAAAATCAATCGGTATAAAAAGTTTATCAAGTCCTAAACGCAAAGCTGCAAATAAGCTTAAAGAATAATTGATAAGTTTAAAAACTAAGGTCTTTCTACCAAGGAAGTTGTAAACTTGAGAAACATCAAATAATAGTTTAATGTAAAGCAAGTAAGATTAACTGCCATTGCACCCTTTCAAGATAAAATTTTATACAAAAGAGAAACTTTATTTAAGCAGCTAAATGCGACATTCCATTTTTCTAGTTTAATTGTAAAACAGCATTTCATTTTTTTATGCTTAAATTTACATCTTATAGAGGATTTTTTGTTAATTTATATTTTCATTACTTAAATTTTTATGAAATAAATACTTTAATAATAGACTTACCTCCAAATGACTTACCGACGTAGTTAGTAAATAATAAATTGTAAATATTATAGAAAATATTTTTAGTAAGTAAATTATATTAATTATACGGCAGCGTTATGTAAGATAATGCATTTAAATTTAGCCTGTGTAATTATGTTTATGAAATATATCTAATATTAATTCGTACAACATATGTGCAATTTATTTACAACAGATTTAGTTATTTATGAAATTCTTAAGGTTAAGAATTTTCATAAATTAACAAAGACAATAAATAAATCGAAAAGTATCCAATATTTTTACTATATAAATAGTAATATAAACAAGTTCAAGAAATAAATATCTATATATGTAATAAATACATGTATGTACAATAAACGTGCACGAACCTGTTTATTCCGCCGTGCCGTTCACCTTTCAAACATGAAATTTCTTCGAACCGGTTACCGTTAGGCACCGAATTACACGTTCAATTACATTTGATCGAATTGTATAACCAAACTTTGCACAAAAATTCACAAATTCACGAGTTCAAACTTAGTCGCCGATTAATCAGTTAAGAAAACTTCGCTATTCAACGTATTTTTTAAAACACGCTTGTACTTTGTTGTATAACGCGACTTTTAGCGCACGGTTATCCTGTATGCAACAACCTTACATTAGAGTCGCCAACAATAACCGATAAGACATTTTTGCTTTAATCATAACATATTTTCCTTCTCAATCAAACAATACTGCTAATCGTGTAATGACGTTTGTTAAACTATATTTAACCGTTGCACTGGAAAGTTCTGTTTGAAAAAGTGTAGTCCGTTCTTACCCACACAGAAACTCTAATAAGTACCGGTGTAGGTTTAATGCACCGAAATGCAGCTCTCGAAACTTATCAAAATGAATGACCATTAAAAATTGAGCTCAACTTTTACTAAAACGACAATCAATAAGTCAACTAGTTTTATTGTGTCAAGTAAACTTTTGAAACTTCGTCGCCGATTTTCTTTTTTTTTTCTATTGATCAACGTACTATTTCAAAAACGTCGGTTGCGAACCTTCCAAATTATTCCCAAGAAACAATATTAAAATATCTTTTCATAGCCATTAGCGCAATTCACAAAAACATTTTATAATTTACAACAACAGCAAGGTTTAATTTATATATTTGTCGTTCTGTCAAAACCCTGGTGGCTCTCTATTTTTGTTTATCATCAGCGTGCTGTCTTTGTCTTTGGGGAGAGAAGAAAGAATAGGCGGGGGTGTGGTAAGGAAGGAAACACACCAGCCTTACCAACCAAGCACTTTTCCGGTAAAATGTTTATTATTAATCATGACGTTTAGTCCATTGAACGCTGTATATAACGTAACTTGTGTAAATTAATTCTATCTATGTATAAGTTTAGCTTCTAAATTTGACAAGTTTAGCTAATGACAATTATTATTTAGGGAACGTAGGAAAGTATGTCAAAGAAAAAGAAGGTTCTCATGGTTTGTTTTGGTACGAAATTGTTTCAATTTTCCTCTATATAAATTAAGACCTTTGGGCAAATACCGCATGCTTTAATGTTATCGATTTTAGTGTTAGTTTTTTTTCGACAAAAAAACCTGTTGATTTCATACCGCTTTTCAACTAGTTTATAAGAATACCCACAGAATAGATTTGTTGCAGGCTTACTATTTTACCACGATTATTGTAGTTTTCAATCTCAAATGCAGGTTATGTGCAATTTTAGCCACTCAATGTTAAATCTATATTTATTACTTTACTTTGAATAGAAACTATATTTATTTATACAACAGTACAAAAGTTGGCAAGCCTTGGATTAATTTAAATCTGATCAGTTTTGCAACGGAAAATTTATTCAAATTGAAAAAGAAGAAAACTTATTCCTAAATGTAAAAATTAATTTAACTGTAAATTTATTATTTTTATTAAAAAAAACCTACGTCGACATTTATAGGAAACACTTGCAGATCTCCTATAGCCGAGGCGGTATTTCGCAACTACATCCAAGACAATAATCTGGAAGACGAATGGGAAGTCGATAGCGCGGCTATTGCCGGTTACCACGTTGGAAAGGGTATTAACGCAAGGTCGGTCGAGGTGCTTCGAAGCCACGGAATCATCAATTACAATCATGTGGTCAGGGTGGTGCGTAAGTCCAACCTATTTGCTATCGCAAACGACTTATGTTAATTTCGCTAATCACTGATAATTTTTAATTAATTGCAATTTATTGCGTGCTTATGTGTTGTGCACGATTTTATTTTTTTGGGGTAGATAAAACCAGAGGATTTTAGTTACTATAATTGGATCCTGGGAATGGACTATTACAATGTCGATCACTTAGGCCGAATACAGCCGCAAGGCACTTCGGCCGAGATCGATCTTTTGGGCAGATATCATCCTGATGGTGCGGTAATTATGGAAGATCCTTACTTTGTAGGTTCATTTTAAATTATGTACAGCGTTATTTATGCATTTTTTATAGTTATAAGCTGTAACGTGAAATTTACCGTTTCAGGATCACGATAGTCGGAGATTCGAGACCTGTTATCAGATATGTTCGAGAAGCATTCCAATATTCGTCCAAAAGCATCGATGATATCTTCAAATTCATGATGGCAGGTGTATTGTACATTTTTAAATTGAAATACACATGAAATACTGCTTGTAGGAAATTATGGGCTGGATAGGTAATATAACAATCGTTTACACGTTTATTTATTTTCAAATAATTCACGTATAACAATGCCCGTCTGTTGATTTTACATTCTGTCTTCGATACTGTTTACGTTGTAAATAAATAATACAAAATCATTAAAACGTCTCTCGAGATTTTGTAAAGCTTCCAGCCTCGGCCAACGGTCGTTTCGGTGGCATGTTCCGCTTTGCCTATCAGTGATTTTGGCTCGTTCTCCAAGCCCTTGACGATGCTTAGCACTAATTCGCAAAATTTTTGATAATACGAGACGAATAATTACGGTATGGTTTTTGTTTTTAATTTAATGCAAACGCTTACGTGGAAACGAAGTGGCAACGTGCAGTATCAGGATGATATAAAAAATTGCGATGTACTTTAAATGCATGGTCGGGCTAAACTTGAAAGATTAACAAGAAAGTGAACTTTCCTTGACGGATAATAATTCAATACTGAACGTTTTGCGCCAGTTGCAGTTTTAAGTGCACGTTTACGCGTAAGCAGACAAATTGGCTTAGTTAATATTCCTTTCGCTATCTAATGGAAATGTCGAGCGTATGTAAATTTTTATAATTTTGATTTTTTCCTGATCAAATATTTAACTCAGTTTTTTTTTGCAATAATGTTAACTGCGAGTGATATATTTTTATCATGATTACTTTATATAATTTCGATCCTGTTAAGAGCCGCAATTTTATTAGGAAAACCAGTCGTGCTTGTAATTAAAAAATTTACACGAATTTCGGTATAATTAAAAATTGTAAAAATAGATAGATATCTATATATTCTTTTTGCCATGGCCTAATAAAGTAGTTCAGTGCGTTTAAATAATTAGAACGGCAAATTAGTCCTTGCATTTATCGTTTTGGGGGAAAAAAAAATAGGCAAACCAACTTCAGCAACGATAAAATTTTTTCGCAACGATAACTATAACGTTTCTTTGAAATAATATTGATACAACAATCTACTTTGAAAATTCGTTATATTTTTTTCCCGTTGCACTTCAATTGTTATGTGCTGCCGTACAAGGGTACAAGGGGCATAAAAAATTAAGTATAGATAATTTGACAGGTAATCTGATAAAAATGAACAATTAACCGTCGAAAATACACCGCGGCTAGCTTAGTTTATATTCCTTGTGAATTTGCTTTGACAAGTTAGTCACTTTTTACCGAGTGACGCGTTCGTTATTAGCCAAAGCAACATAATGTCCAAGTTACTGTTTTTCATTTTTTTCATAGTATGTGCCAGCTCGGTTATTGCGGCTCAAAGTGGTTCCGGTAAATTTTAACAATCGTTTGATTTATAGTAAAATATTTGAGTTTATTTCAATAAATAAGCATTTTATTGCTGTACTTTTTGTACTTGTGATAGTGTAACGATTTGTAACGAAAATTTTGAAATTGTTCCAGGATCTACAGGAATGACTGCCGGAGCGAACGGCAGTGGTGGTAACAGTATTATCAGTTTGCCACTCGATATTATTCTCAAACCAATATTCAGAATGCTTGATAGATTGCTAATGGGATTACTCAGTGGCATTGGAAAAATGCTTTCGGATTTACTCTCCGGAGTGGGCTCGATGTTTATCTCGATGATCTAGATTTTATCAAAATTTGGTAAGCAACTATCGATGTGAGGGATCCAACTGATTAGCGTAATATAAAAGAAGACACAAAAAATCTTTGTTATTGTATGGAATGGAGTACCGTCCTGGATTTTTTAAAATAAATTAAGCCGACGATTATTCGTTAAAAATTTTGTTTCATTACATAATTTTTCGAAGTTTATGTGTTTATATTATAGGCTTTTTACGCATGAGTTATGTTTCAGAAACAAAATACAATATATATTACTCATGTAATATATGTTAGTATTTTATTCAATATTGTGCGCTTTAAAATTCTTCCAAATATGGATTTTTTTCCTCACGTCCTTTACGCTTATTTTTGTATGTATCTTTGTTACAGGATGATTTAAAATAAAAAAATCGCGCAATACAGCAGTTCTCTTATAGAAAAAGTCCGACCGAAATTACATTTCAAATAAAATTTTATCAGTCACAACCGAACGAGGAAAAGCTCGCGAGGAACAAGCAACATTATATCCCTATACACGCTTTCTCAAAATTACAAACATTTAGCGTTTTATCCTCAAACGCTCTAATCCCACATTACAATGTTGAAGGAAAAAAAAAATATTACGCGTCATGTTCACGAGGACACAGAGCGACAGAGCCCCAAGCTTAATTCCCCCAACATCGTCGCTCCGGGGCAAGCGGCAAGGTGTCATAGGCGCCGGTTGATCGCGTCATATGCACACACACACATACACACCCCCGACCCCGACTAGCGCGGCGTCAACACACAGGCCGCGCGCAGAGAGCAGCCGTCGCGCAATAGATAAACATCGCTCTGGAAGCGCGGAGCAGCGCGCGCGCGAGGGGATCTCTCTGCGTATATGAGTCAGTTGAGGAAATCGTGGCGGATCTCGGTGCAATAAGCCTGGCATGCTACGTCGGCACGGGCAGCGGATCACCCCAACTCCCGTAGCCTCGCGCCATGCCGAGGAACCTCTGAAGCTCGCCAACGAGGATGCCGCGCTCCAGGAGCCCGTCTACGTCACCGGCGAGGCTGCCGCCGCTGCTGTTGCTGCTCGGAGTCCTGCTGCTGCTGCTTGCTGCTCGACCGGCAATTGCCGAGGATGTCAAGCCACCTGGCAGTGCGCCTGAAAAAGCTGCGGATGGGCTTGCGAAGCTCGGGCAGAAGCCGCCTCCTCCCGCCGCCGGTTCCAAGAACATAACCTCCAAGCAACCTGCTGAACCTGCTGCTGCTTCGGTTACCACGGTGCAACCAGCCCTTGCTGTACAGGTGAGCCGGCCTTTTTCCACTTGCTTCTTCCGCTTACGAAGGCTTTTGTGCTTTCGTTGACGACCGTTGTCGGGAGATTGTAAGGAGCCTGGGCACAATTGCGGACGTTTTAATCGAACGCAATGTTGACGTTCAATTATTGATTATTTTTAATATTGCAGAATGTTAACGAGCTGGACGTTTCGTCGATAAACGTAGGTGCTCTCAAAAGAGCTATCATTGTTACCTTTGGCCTTTGCGGAATTGTTGTGGCGTATATTGCATTCAGAAGTTTTAGGTAAGATTCTAGGGGTTTACAGGGAATAATTTTGACACAATGTTTATTGACCATTACTTTTTTTTTTCAAATCAACAGAGTTAACAATTCGCGACCACAAATGGTCAGAAAGTATGGCATTCTTGCACACAGGCAAGATGTTGAAATGAGGCCGTTACCACTGGACGAAGACGATGAGGATGATACTACTGTATTTGATGCGAGCAGCATTTCTCAGCAGAGGTTACAAGCATGAAATTTATGAGTAAATATTTATTTTTATACTTAATAAGAACAGATTGTCATATAAATTAAAAATTTATAAGTAATAGGTTATAAAAGTGTATATTCTAAAAAAGTAAGGAATTGAAAGACTGAGTTTATCAAATGAGAGAAATTAATAAGTGTTTCAAAGTTCTTCGAATCGTTAAGGCTTGATTTGACAAAGTGTAGCAAAAACTAAACACTCAATGTCATGTTTTATGGAAACATTTTTTGCTCCTTGTATTTAACGTTGTTTTTCTTTGTACATTAACTATGCAACTTTTCTCTGTTTCTATTACATGTGATATAGCTACCTTCAAGCCTACTTGTAAAAACCTCTGCTAAGTAATTTTGCCATGACTGCCACATTACGCAGTTTTTAAGTTTATTCCATAATATCATTATTAAAAATGAAAAAGTATAGAACGTGTTCAAAAATTAATTTACAATATTATTTATGAATATTAAGATATTACTCAAAATATTAAGTCATTTTTTTTCTATATTTCTAACAACTGCATTTTATTTGCTTTTTGAATCCTTTATTTATTCTTTAACTTGACATAAACAATCATTGAGATTGCAGTCTTTTTTTGTATTTTGATAAACATGTTGTAACCATAATATTTTTTGTTACTTTTTGTTTTTGAATAATTTTAGCTTCACGCTTTCAATGTCATCTTGTTTTTCTTTCCACTTTAGTTTCTCTTTTTCCCTGAAAAAAAGAAAACGCACATAAACTTATCCAAAGCACATGTGTTTTTGTTATCAAAATAAAATATAAGATAATTTTATAAGTGCAAATTAGTAAAAGTATTTTGTATGTTCCTAGATTGAACTTTCTCATTTTATAATCGTTATGGTAACAATAATGCCTTTAAAATATTTAATAAAATAAATGGATTTTTTTAAAACAAGTGCAAATTATTTATTTGCCTAAGACTGTACATGGTCAAAATCACAATTATTTTCTAAGTGTCATCAAAAGTTCCAGTGCCTTTATTTGAGATAAAAAAATAAGAGAAGTGTCGTTGCGTTCCTCATCATCTAAATGAATCCTTTATCGACGGCATGCAATATAACGTCCGCCAGTCGTTTTCTGTCCTCTGCTCTTTCCAAGTTCGGCATAGACTCCATATCTCCAATATCATTAATTTCCTCGCTTATCGCATCCAGATCGATCACCTTGTTTTCAGGTAGCAGGACCAATGGTATATTCACCAGAGCGAACATCAATCCGTACAACGACTGCTGTTTTATCTGCAAAAAACGTCATTCGTATTATTTATTAAAGTTTTTGCCCGAATGAATTATGCCGACAAATATTCACAAATTTTTTTGCCCCTCCCAATGCCGACGTCTATTTTTATTCCTATCGTTTTGCATTCGACATTTCGCATTAGCATCGCACGTCCATCAAATTTTTTCCGTGCCTCCTCATTTTCCACAAGGTCGTGCGCATTTGAATCGCATCGATTCTTTTTCTATTATCACCTCCCGCCTATTCCCGTCCTCCTCAATCCATACCCAACACCTATATTGCTGTGCTACATTATAAGATTACAAAAAAGAAATGAAAAAATATCACACCTCATCCTGAAACACTTTCCAAGGGTAGACACTGTCAGGTTCCGCCCCAAGAATCCTCAAAGTCCTAGCAAGCTCCTTATGATAGTCTGCCAGTAGGTCATCGTAATGCTCTTCCCGAACGAGCCTGTCGGTGCATTGATATATGAAGAATGAGACATCGAGTGCCGGACTGGCGCAGCGAGCCATTTGAAAGTCGAGCATGAGGATGTCGATGTCGACGCCGCTGGCGTTCCTCCGCACCATGAAGTTCGGCGCCCACGCATCGCCCTGGACGACTACCGAAGTTTTGGCATCGCCTCGGCCGCACAGCTCCGCCGTACGCGCAAATAGATCGTCGACTTGCTGCTCGTTGAATAGCTTCTCGGCCTTGCTGCCCGGGTATTCTTTGGCCAGCGCATCTTTGGCCACTCGGAAAAAGTCGTTCTAAAGAAAAGCATTAGATGTACGGTTGTTTGTTTTTTTTTTTTTTAATTCTCGTAAAACTGATTCGGTCTTACGTAGAAATATTTGAGCGAGGCTTCGTAAAAGTCGACGTGATAAAAGGTCTCGGTCAACACTGCGGACATCCGACTGAATTCCTCCGGCTGCTCGTTCTTGTAAGCGAACGAGATACCGTGGAATCGCGCTATCGCTTCCAAAAAGCGCTTGCATTCGTCGTAACACAGACAGCTTTGTCGAGGGATAGACTTGTATCCCAGGCCCGTGACGTCCTCCAGCGCGATGTAATCATTCTCCTCGTCGTAGTGAAAAGCAAAGCATTTGGGTAATGACAATAGTTGATTTTGCTTCTTTGCCGTTAAGTACGAGTGAAATTTCGTGGCGACCTGTGTGATCGAATAACACGATTAATCTATTTCTATTTATTTTTATTTATAGAAGGAAAAAGTCTTGTTTATAATCGAGTTCCAATATACCTTGTCGTAAAAATTAATTTCGTTATTGAAGTACTCCGAGCTCCTCAACAATTTTCGTCTAAACAAATTTTTCGGCAGAGATTTGACTATCAGCTTCGTCTCTACCGTTGCATTATTAACTTTGCTTCTAACGAGAACTCTGTTGACCACTGATAAATAATTATCTCCTTTGCCGCTCAATTCTTCGAAAGTCCACGACAGAATTTCAACATTGCTCGGCTCTGTGCTCTTCTCTTTAGCCACGATGTCTTTCAATTTATCTTCGGTGAAATACTGGCTCACTTCTCTCAGCAGGTCCGCATTTTTTTCGCTCATTTTCGTCTTTGCCTCGTTACAGCGACCTAAAATCAATCGTAAAGCTTGTAAACTAAATTATTTAATGCATTATTTATTATGATAATCGTTACATAAGTTAGCCAACGCGCGTATTTACCTGAATTATTCAGTAATTTTCGCGTGAGACACCACAATAATCGTCCCACAAAAGCAAATGAACCCGTATAGGGTCTTGAATAATTTTATAATCGCAATTAACTAAACACACACAACACATACAAAATCATATCTTTCTAGACGCTATTCAGACACTCACGCGCAAAACAGATAACAGCTTAATCTTCAAAACAAACACTTGTCCGTGTACCTTGCAAGAGACGGTGGTATCACGAGTACAGAGCTCCGCTTGGCAATGGCGATTCGGCGAATAATACCAGACAGACGCGAGCGATGCCTCGTCGAGACATGCAAAACAGCCGAGAACTGATAAAACCCACGAATCGTCTCGCCGAATGTGTCTGTCCGACCTATCGTCTTCCCGGGCACTTTACGTAAAGTGAATGACCGTGGAGGGGCCGTTATACTTACACCGCGTTTGCCCGCGACCTCGAAAAAGTGAACGTCACTCTGCGCGAAACGCACCGAGCGTGTATACGATGCCCGGTGTATTGTCTTTGCTGATTCTTCAGCGAATTACATTATTTGACTTGTTCGCTTTTATCTGCCAAGCTTATACTTAGCCGATAAAACGCTTGTCAATTGTTAACCAATCGTTGGCAATTTTTTTTCGGAATGTCTTTTACATTTTGTAAAGAAATTTTGATAAATTGCTGTTTTTGGCTCGTTTAATTATTAAAAGACAATGTTTGAAGTGTATTATTTAATGTTACCCTCTTAGGATTTTGATAATTTTGAATTACCAAGTTATTCATCTCCAGTAATAATTATTGAGTAATTTAAATATTTATTAAGCGGCTTTAGTTTATCGAGTTTTTTAAGGTGTCTCAAAAATGCCTTTCAGATGACATTTTAGTATACTGTATTTGTCGCGGCAACAGCAGTATCTTTTACGAGCGCGCGTTAGAACAGACGCTAACACCCGTTTTTTTTTAATTTTTTTTTTTTTTTAAGATTGTGTCCACAGGGTGTTCCCTGCGCTGAAATAAGCAACAAAGAAAAGATTGTACCAGTTTTGAATAATACTTTGGTTAGTCTCGCTGATGATACTTGTTTATCACAAAGTAAAGAAAATAATGAAATCCCAGTATTACTAAATACTTTAGATAGTCCTAAAGATGATGCTAGTTTATTGTCAAAAAGTAAAAATAATGAAATCTCAATGTCAAATAGTGTGGACAGTCTCAAAAAGGATACTAGCTTTTTATCACAGAGTATAGAAAATGATAAAATCTCATCATTTAATAATACTTTGGACACTGTTGAAGATAGTAGTAATGTATTTCTTGAAAGTGAAGAAAATAATCAAATATTGAGTAATAATATAAATGAAAAGAATACAGTAACAACTTTGAATATGAATTCAACCACGCTTAAAAGGTATGAAAATAATTTATTAATAGTTGTAGATCACAGTACTATTTAATTTTTAACAACATAAATTAATAGTTTTAAATGTAATTTTATACTATTGTAGGAAATTGCCTGTCTCCGATACAAATCC
Organism: Anagyrus pseudococci; assembly: GCA_030522585.1. Classification (NCBI taxonomy): domain Eukaryota; kingdom Metazoa; phylum Arthropoda; class Insecta; order Hymenoptera; family Encyrtidae; genus Anagyrus; species Anagyrus pseudococci. Next base: position 30,924 of record JAPYYQ010001448.1, read on the forward strand.
AACAAAAAGGTTTAAATTTAAGTTTAATGACAAAACAGAATGTTTAAGCAGGAAAGACTTTACATCTGATGAAGCGTGGAAAACATTCTTGAAATACACCATCTTAAAAAACCGTAAAGAAAAATGTAACCAAAAACAGATCATCCGAAAACAGAAGAAAATAAAGAGTATAGGAGAAATGGTAAAAAAATTGCAGCAACATAATGAATTACAGGCGGTGAAATTTTGTCAGGTATCTAAAGAAAGTGTTTAGTATCTCAATTAATATTGCAACTTAATATTGTTTAATATTTAGCTTTTGTACAAAAATAATTCATTTTAAGTCAACGTAAAAAGAATTTTACGTATACCGTATGTAAGGATGTAGAAGGTTGAAGATCACTTGAAACCTACAAAGAAATTTATATTATTTATTGAAATAAACTATTTATTGAGCAAATATTGTAATTTTGTTTATGGTATATTTTAACTTTCAATCATGCTACTAAGTGAGTTTTACAATTGTTATTTTTTGTATTTTGTTTTTCATTTTGTTTTTTTAAGTTTTAAAAAGTATTATCATTTTGATTTTAATTTCTTTAATTTGGTTAATTATTTATGATTGATCATGAAGCCAGTAGATTTTTACAATCTATCACGGAAATTCTTTCCAAATAAATTGTGTATTTGCGAAAAAAACAATTTCATTTATTCTTGTAACTTACAATAAGTGAAGAAAATAACGTTTATAATTTAAACATGTATTGCTGTTCTTATATAATTGATGTTCCTATTGAATCATCAAGAAAAGAAAATTCCAAAGAAAAAAACAAAATCAGAAAACGCGTTTTTTTCTGTGACTCTGGTGACTCTAGAATATCGTTAACTAATTTATATAATTTAGCCAAGTATTTGTTAGATAGTAACGATATTAATTATTTTTTTTTAATCAGGTTAAAATGTCTAGCCCCATGAACACCGAAAGTGCAAATGACCAAGTAAACGAAGATACTGCTGCTATGGAGGCAATGAAAAGGTCACAAGAGGCATTGTTGAAACTTAATCAAGCTAAGAAAGCTTTCGATGACGCAAAAACGGCTTATGAAAGTGCGAAAACAGAAGCTAGTGAAGCATTAAATGAAGTGGCAAAATACACTAAAAAAAGCAACAACATGTTAAAACATTAGAAAACGATTCTAAACACGGATCATCTGAAAAATATGGAGGTATGAGCCATCAAGAAAGGGGTGGTTACAAGCATTATCAGAACCACCACTATTATCAGAATAACCGAAATTATAACCACCAATCCAGAGGAGGCGCTACATGTATATCTTTTTATACCACATAAAAAATTTTATGTTACATATTCTTATATATTGTTTAAATATGTTTATGTACTTTGGTTTAGATAACGGATACCGAGGAAGTAGAGGGCAAGCGGTAGCCAATAATTATAATAAAAAAGAAGCAATTGACATCATTCATGCGATAGAGAAGGCTCTGAAACAATGAGTCTTTCATACTCGTACAACAAAATTCTCATCAACTCATACTAATACTCAACAAATATAATAAGATAATGTAACAATGTTTGTAGCATGTGAGTATTTTGAAGATTACATTTGTTGTATTTTTATTTTTGTAAAATCCAAGTAAAAAGTAAGAATAAATGATTTTTCATTTAAAGTACAAATGTTATTTCATTTTATTTGGTTTTGTTCTGTTTGGATATGTTCTTATATTTAGATATGTTCTTAGTAAAAGTACATAGCCAAGATCGTGAGATTGTCAAGAAGTTTATTGTGGATTTAATGCTTAAGTCTCCTGAATCTATAAAGAAACAAACACTTGCTTGCGCAAAGTGCGATTTTGAACACGCTCGCTACTTGCTCGTGTGCTTAAAATCGCACTTTGCACGCGCATTTAGAAAAAGTATCGTTCGATACTCGTGGAAATAGTACATTACATAACAAGGGACGAAAGTCGAAATTCCCTCCCGGCTGAGGGGTTGCCCCCGAGGCGAAGTCGAGGGGGGCAATCAGCCGGGGGGGAAATTCGACTTTAGTCCCATGTAATGTATACTATTTTTCTTGCTAGCCGGTCGAAAATGACTAAAAAACGGAATTTTAAAAGTATACGGAACATAACCTGTAGTTGTCAAAGCGCGCGAATTGACAACGAAATATAGACAGCGAGGGAATTCTAGCGAGGAATCAGCGAGGGTGACAACTCGTGTGAGTTGTCACCCTCGCTTCGCTCGGGCGACAAACCTCACACTCGTTACAAATCACTTTTTCTTGCTACCTCGGTCGAAAATGCGTCTTTCGTCCCTATACGCATTGACCGAAAGTCGAATATCCTTCCCGATCTTCGCGTTGTCGCGGTTACGCAGCTTTCGGCGCGGCGTACAATGTATAGATATACATTCTTTTTAATTGAAAGTTTGACAGTTTCACGAATCAAGTGTAAACGAATAGGCGAATATACGACGATCGAATGAAACGGTAAAGCGGTTAATCCCGGTAAGCGCCGGCAGTGTCGGTAACGTAAAAGACTTGAACTACCCTATAACCTACACACGTGTTATTGTTGTCTGCACAGTTACGAAAGTGACAGCTCGAGGTACTGTTTCCTTAACATACAACAATTTGTACAATCGTTTGGATAAACGTGAACGTGAGACTTACAAGGAGAGTGCCAGGGTTTCGGCTCATGGATTTTGCTGAAATTTGGTACGGTGGCTTGTTATCATACCAAATGAAAAACCCTTTAACCCTAGACTCCAACGTTCCCTTGTTTTTGAGTTACGTACCCTCAAAGTTCTCAAATTTAGCATTATTTTTAATTAATCATGCATATTAATAATTACTGTTATGGTCCAACTTGATCAGGAGGGTCTTACAATGACAGAATATTGTTAAATAATGTTGGCAACATGAGTATACGCATCAAAAAAATGTTTACCAGGCTTAACCATTAATATTAGCAAATATTTTCTGTATATTCATGTATAAATACATTAAAATACAGGATAAATTCAATAAAACTCATGTTGAATCTTGGGTAACTGAA